>JAWQFJ010007310.1:2500-25994 GCA_034096865.1 Theodoxus fluviatilis
CTGTCGGATTTGCTCTCGCAGCAGCACGTGCATTCCGTGCATCATCATGACGAGAAACGAAATTCGCGGCGGTTTCAATGTCGAAATTTGGAAAAGGAGCATCTTGCAGTAAGATTTGCTCACCCTTGGCTCGATGAATTTCCGACCGCTGCTGGTCCCGTCCCTGTTGGGCTGGAGTCTTTCGACGCCAGGTTCCTCGCTTGTAATGGCTTGTGAGCAATGGCCAAGTGTCGTCGCGCTGCCTGAATCTCAGCACAACTGTGCTGTTTTCTCGTTCGCCGACGATTTTCCATGACAACAGTTCTTCCGTCGCGAGCAGGGACGATAGGGACGCTTCCACAGCAGCTGGTAATCCGGCGACTGGCATAGCGTTGAGGTTTAATCTCAAAATTAGCGGAGCTGGCGTGAGCGTGGCTTACCTAGTCAGCCGCAGCGCCCTCTCTCCGAGATATATATTGTTTTCCCCTTTTCTTCTAATTGTTGGTTTGTTTTATTTCATATCGTTTGTGTTGTGTTGTCAGTTTGCCTTTCTTCCCAGAGAGAATTTCGAACGTGCTTTGGGATGTGCATTACATGTCTCTCAAGAGGCGATTATGCATATAGAGAGATCAAATAGCACACTCACTCTTATGTTTTCCATACGTCCACACCACTTGCTCTCTTGCTCGGTCGAACCTCTTGCATAACATTCGCTCAGTTTAAAGCACTTGTTTACTTTCTACTCTCTTACATACTCACGCGCCCACTCATTTAAACTTTTGCTCACTCACCCAATCATTGACATAAAACTCACGTACACCCTCCCTCCCTCCCTCCCTCCCTCAGAATTTCATTTATTCATTCACTCATATCGTTGTTCATTTGATCAAAAGTTCTCAACTATATCTCTTCTAGCCCTGCTGGGTTGTTTTTTTTCGTTTTTCGTTTTCAACTATGAACTGGAAGTATCTCGTCTGTTTTTTGTTTTGTTTTCACTCCCTCTTCATAGAAGCTGAGGAACGGGTCTGTGCTTCCTCTTTCTGTTCGAGGGTTTGATTGATGCTTGGGAGTCGATCCTCAAAAGACAAATCTACATGCAAATTTGAAGGAAGACAACTCTATTCATAGAGAACAAGCAAAAATTAGACAGAGGCAGAAGATCCTAAAGAGGAAATGGACCACGTATCTGATGTGTTTTGCAAAGTCAGCTCGGTGCAGTCTGAAATGTCGGTGACTCATTCAACGACAACTGCATGTGGTTGCTTGATGTTGAAATCATCTTGAAGTACAATAGCCTCGCAATTTCTTTTCAACTCGTTCACGTCCGTTGTTGCCACTTCCGCTTTGCCTGTCTTTCATTCAGCGTGTCTGTATGTGTACGAGGGTGTGAACGTGCGCGTGTGTGCTTGTCGGAGTGAGGATGTGTGTAGGGGATGAATGGGGGGTGGGGGTGGGGAGGGGGCTGGGGGTTGAGGACAATTAAAAGAGGAGAGATGGGGAAGTGTGTGTGTGTGTTAGTGTGTGTTAGTGTGTGTGTGTGTGTGTGTGTGTGTGTGTGTGTGTGTGTGTGTGTGTGCGCGCGCACGCGCGCGAGTGTGTATGTGTCCTGTGTTCATGATAAAGTATACATGAGGATGCCTAATCATCACATTTCTGCAGGATCCTATATCACCCATTTTAAGCGCCCCTAGTAAACCCGGTACCTTTAATTTAACCACGCTCGTGAAGCTCACGGGGGCTTGCCTTTTCCTTGGCGTCTGGAGAAGTAAGAAAGACGAGCACTGTGAATAGAACAAAGGACTAAAAACCTAACCAAACAGTGAAGAGTTTGAATAAGTGCAGTATTCTTCATGCGATGTACATATTGAAACAGATGGCGAGCATTATAGATGAATCTCACGCACGTGCTCTTCACTGAATCACCTCCTGTACTCAGGGGAAGGGATTAATGTATACATACATGTACATTCGCATTCGAGGTCAGGTGAGTTTGGAGTGGGGAAGGCGAGAGGTGGGAGTGGGGGATGGGGGGCAAATGAGGGAGGGGGGGGGGGGGGGGGGGGGGCGGGGGCGAGGGGTCCTGACATGTTAGAAAGTAGGGAGGTGACGGGTGAGACAAAACGGGGGAAAGGAAGGATGAAGGGGCAAGCGAGTTCGTCGTGTCCGCCACACCCTACCCATGCATGCATATCTCCACACGCCCTCCGTCTATAGGACATTCTCACTTCTGAAACGGAAATTCAGCCCGAGTTTTGTCCCTTTACTTCCACTAGTTCTGGTAGACTCGTAAAAATAGAAGCTCATGGGATGATCACTAGATCGTGGCAAAAGGATGACATTAAAGCATGCAAAAAGATTAATTAGATTAAAAACTAATCGAAAATAGTCGCATTAGACTGTTTTAACGTATACTTTCTGCACAAAACCCACAGAAGATAAGTAAACAAACCTCACCATACGTACTTAGCTGGCTAGCAGACGAACGCGATCGAACCATAGTCACTACGCCAGCAGACGATCGAGCTTGTGTGATATAATGTTTCATGTAAAGCTCGAATGAGTAGCAGCAGATAACTGTTTAGTTCTGGCTTGAATTGACAATTTCGTTGCCCTGGTCTGGCGAGGACCGAAAATTCACTATCATCGAGTCGATCAACTTGCGCGCACTCGACGTAATGTATAACTTCACGTAGTTCGGCTTGTGGAGATGATATTAACCGTAGATTTTAGTTATGCGGGGTAGACCACCCGCCAAAAATTTTGAATAGTGCTTTTGATATCAATGTTTAGTAATTATTGTCGGATCAGATAGCGAAACGATCACAAGCAACTTAAACGAGCTTGGCCTTGGGAGCATTTACGTTTGATTCGGCAACTGCAGTCGAACTCAGTCAATCGATGTCTGACATCACACTTTGAGATTCCAATAACTTCATGAAGTTGCAGTAGTTGCTTGTTTGCTGGAATGCCGTGTAGCTTGACAACTTTTCCATCAATAATTTTGCCACGACGGTTATGGCAAATGACACAGTATACTGTTTTCCACCCCCACATACTTTAAGCGATCTAGTATTTAGTGAAGACGAAATGTTCGAGAATGCAACCGGCAGCTGCAGTCGAACTTGGTCAATCGATGTCTGACATCACACTTTGAGATTTCAATAACTTCATGAAGTTGCAGTAGTTGCTTGTTTGCTGGAGGAATACCATGTCGGATCAGATAGTGAAACGATCACTCGTGCTAGACCGGGACACTCCCGTCCCGGCAGGTGTGTTTTGTTTGCGTTGTAAGGTTTCAGTACTAGCTGTAAGTGTAAAAATGGTCAGTTATTAATATAATCGGTGATTTTAGTTGTAATGAAACTTTTTGTGTGTTTTAATGCCATTTTCTTGTCATCATCGACCCGATCTTACAAGTTATAGGCCTACATTACGCCATGGACATTACATCATATTGGATCCATGATTACGCCGAGTGCGGTACAAGTTGATCACTCATCCACTCGATGATAGTGAATTTTCGGTCCTCGCCAGACCAGGGAAACGAAATTGTCAATTCAAGCCAGAACTAAACAGTTATCTGCTGCTACTCATTCGAGCTTTACATGACACAGTACTGTTTTCCACCCCCACATACATGTACTTTGAGCGATCTAGTATTCAGTGCAGACGCTACGAAAATGCAACCGGAACTAGGTGGTTCTACCTAACGTGTTGTTTTTCGACAGAGAGCGCCGAGGATAACTCCTGCAGGGTACGTTAATGAGAATGTCCTATACAAGCACCAAGCACCGTCTTACACTTTGCTAGCGGTGAAGAATGCTATGATGACTCATGATTTGTATTCTCTTAGTTTCTTGCACAGTGGTGTGTGAGGCTGGCCGGGGCCTGGGTGAGTGCATGGATGAGGGTCAGGCTTCAGTTTCACAAAACGAAGCGTGAACTTAGCCTGGGGTACAGCGGGATGAATGAATGAATGAATGAATGAATAAATGTGCTGTAACGATACGTGTACGGATGCTGGGTTAGAGTCATCCATGCGACCAGAAAGCAGCAATTGCAACTTGCAGGCATCAGGTGTTGGGTCCAGATGGAGACAGCTGAGGCACTGTTAGTGTTAGCGAATCAATGCAGCTGACGAATCCTGCTTTGAGCTGCGATCGGGTTACTCTCCCCCGTGTGACCAAGCTGTTGACTTAATTGAAGGAAAGCTGATAGAGGATTCTAATTATGTGTATACTGGGGGTGGGGATGGGGGTGCGGGGTGTCAGGACTGGGAAAGTGATAAATATATTTCGGCCGAGCGGTCGTCGACTCGAATGACATTTTTTTCTCTCTTAATACCACGGACGCTCGGGGCATATCTATATATCAGCATCAGCGCGTTGGAGTACTGTTTGATGGGAGGGAGAGAAGAGGCTCTGATATTGAAATGAGAGATTGTTCGAAACGTCAGCTGCGAAGTGGAATTTCGCACAGTTAGAAACCTCTGTTAAAATCAGGGGCGTTTGTCTAGGCTGTCGTTACAAGGTTTCTTTGCCTGACAAATAATTGAGGCGCAACTTGTTTTGCAGAGTCGCTCTGATTATGCAACACTGTGCTAGAACTGGTGTGGAATAGTGTCTAACGAACTCAGCTGCAGAAGTTCCTGAAACCCTGTAATGTCTGGCCTTTGGTAAACAACTCAGCAAGTACGTGTGCCGCATGAAATATTTTATGGTCAAAAAAGCATGGAATTCATTGACTGCCAATGCGAGTGTTGATGAAGTTTGTGAACGCTCTGCAGTGTGTCTAAATGCAGGAAGCCTAACACTCATGCCGCTTTTCCCTGATGTTTTCTGAGAGGGACGAAAAATGGCCCTGCCCGGTTGCAATGCAAGTAGCGTCACACGATTTGAAATAGTTTATCATGAAAGAATTAAAAAAATTGCAACAATGTGGCTAAGGCTTTTCAGCCGCAATGTGCTGCCATCTACTGAAAGTTAACACATGTACGCACTGTGCTGCCATCTACTGAAAGTTAACACATGTACGCAATGTGCTGCCATCTACTGAAAGTTAACACATGTACGCACTGTGCTGCCATCTACTGAAAGTTAACACATGTACGCACTGTGCTGCCATCTACTGAAAGTTAACACATGTACGCACTGTGCTGCCATCTACTGAAAGTTAACACATGTACGCACTGTGCTGCCATCTACTGAAAGTTAACACATGTACGCACTGTGCTGCCATCTACTGAAAGTTAACACATGTACGCACTGTGCTAATGCCAGCGATGATTAAGGGGCAGACAACTGAGAAACACAGTCTGCCGCCGTGGCTAAGGTAGACAGAGCCACGTGGTGAAGGTGATGACTATTTGAAGAGGATCATTCTCCAATCTTGCTTCGAGCGGCTTCCTACGAGCTGATACCTCCCTCAAACGGCGGGAGCTCGTTCGATACACAGGCAACGTGAGGCTGGGTGATTGGTTGGACCGCCCATTCGCCGCGGTGTGTCTATGTCAATACGATTGGAGACTCGGGGTCGGAAACTACCAGTCAGGGGGGTGGCGGGAAGTGGGAAAGGAGGAGTGATGTTTGGGGGGAGAGGACATGCCCGCACATGTTCCGTGAGTGGAGCATCCGCGTCCCGCCAGTCATCGTTGAAAATTGCATGAACTGTTACAGTTAGCTGCCTGCCATTGATGGACAAAGTTACAACGAGGCGTTAAGCGTCGCTGCGGTCGTTTGCCTGGCTCTGCTGATGGGCAGAAGCTTGGGCATTGTGGAGGAAGATGAATGACACAGCCAAATGAATGGGCTCTGTGGCCGAGTGGTCAGTGCGTTCGACCTGCAGTCGCTAGCGGCTAGTGAGTGTGACGTTCGAAGCTGCGCGGATCTCGGAGGAGCGTCCTTGAGCAAGATGTTTTACTCATATTGTTTTTCCCCACCCAGGAGTAAAACTTGGTACCTGTGAGGACAGTGCTGGCACTGTAGTGCGACTAAATCTTGTATGCGGCCGTGAGCCGGCATCAGGTTGGAATACACTCCAAGAAATGGAGTTGGTGCTGGTAATTGAATGCGTGCATCCTCTCTGTCTGTCACTGTGTTAGACGTCAGACACCAGTGAAGGGTTAATGGCGTGGTCCATCGGTCGGGAGTCAAGTGTAAAGCGGTTCGAGACCCGGATGTGGGTGATAAGTCGCTACATAAAACCACCCCCTTTTTTTTCTTTTCAATGGAATTGTTTCCCCCTAAGCAAAAGTGTTTGTGGCTCGTCAACGTCGACATCGGCAGATATTGGATTGTACTGTCCGTAATGGACGCCAGCAGCGACAACGACATAGCGTGTGAAACGATATTTTCTTCTGTTTCCAAAGCAGCTGACGGACGGGTTCCGTTTACCGTGGAGGAGTTTGCTTATGTCATATATCTGCCAGTGTGTAAAAATACCGCTAACAGTTAATAACATGTTCTATTTCCCTCTCGTTTACGAGTTTGAGCACGAATCAAAGTGACGTGAAGCTGTTTCCAGTGCGCTAGTTTGCACGTGCGAGATGTTGAGTCTCGAAAGTCCTGCCACATCGTAACCTAAAAAAGGTCCTCTCTAACCCCTACCTTCGGGCCAGCTGGAGGATGGATGGTTCGCCTAAGCTGTGTAGAAAGAGGTACTGATTAAATAAAACCACGCTGTGATCCTTCCAGGTTGAGAAACGAACTCTTTTCTCCAACATCTGGTTTCGGTAACGGCACGGATCGAAAGCACTTGTAGAGAAAAGCATCTTCAGCTTGCTGGGGAGTCTGCTAAGTGTTGGACCGGGCGTCCTGACATTAATGTTCTCTAGAGACGGAGTCAAACGAACACCAGTTGTCTGGAAAGGCTGGTTAATGCGACGTCTGAATTGTTGGAAACTTACGTTAGAGATCGCTGATAGCCCTCTGGAGGCGAGCCGCCGTGTCAGACCATTTCTCTTGGTGGGTTCCTGCTGGGATCTCTACTCACTCACCCCCAGGGGTGTCTCTGTCGCAGACCTCTCGTAAGCCCGTAAATGTAGAAGAAGCGTCACCCGTCGCAAGTCATTGACAGAATGCCAGTCATCGGTGCAGTTATGTTGTCACAGTGCAGTGCTGCCGCCATGCTTAGGGGTGTTCTCGCTGCTAAAGCCACTCGCACGGTGGTCACGATGCACGTGCTGCAATTCCCGTCAAGCAGGACGTAAACTCGGCCGTGAATGTGCATTCATTCAAGATACCGAAGTATCCTTGATGGACATTGCGCTTCTTGCCATTTTTGTTGACTCCGCTCTGCCGGGCACAAGCGCTCCTATGTTACAGATGTATCTCTGTCTTTCGATGCGGGAGGTTCGAAGTGGAAATCTCTCTCTCTCTCTCTCTCACTCTCTTTCTCACTCTCTCACTCTCTCTCACACTCTCTCACTGTCTCTCACTCTCTCTCTCTCACTCTCTCTCACTCTCACTCTCTCTCTCTCTCTCTCTCTCTCTCTCTCTCTCTCTCTCTCTCTCCTCTCCTCTCTCTCTCTTCTCTCTCTCCCCCTCTCCCCCCCCCCCTCTCTCTCTCTCTCTCTCTCTCTCTCTCTCTCTAACTCTCTCTGTGTGCAAGACTGTTGGTTCCCTTACATGTTTAAGTGTGCACAGGATGCACAGAATACGCGACACGCATCGTTCGTTGTTGGTTGCTGCATTTTTGAAGTCGAGTGTAGGTGTTCTGTGATGAATAGAGCTTTATTATATTACAGTATGCTTCTCGACTCGACTGGTGTACGTGAGCAACACAGTGATGTAGGGATTTCTGTCGAAGGAATGTACAAAAAGCATCTTGGTGATACGTTCCGGGCCGTCCATGCGCTCGTCTGCTCTGTGCTTGTAGAAAAGATGTTGACCATCCAGGTGATCAGCGTGAACATTGAAATGTATGGAAAGTAACTCTGCAAAAAGAAAAAGTCACCTCTTGCAAAATTTCTCTTTTTGTCTTAGTGCTGCACACGTTCTCTCTCTCTCTCTCTCTCTCTCTCTCTCTCTCTCTCTCTCTCTCTCTCTCTCTCTCTCTCTCTGTCTGTCCGTCTGTCTGTCTGTCTGTCTGTCTGTATGTCTGTCTCACTTTCTTTCTCTTTTTCTTTCTCTCTTTCTCTCACGACAGCCTAATTTGTTTTTAACGGAGTATGAGTCATTTATGAGAATAACAATGCAACAAGAAGGGCAAAGCCCATACGACTCACATGCTTGACCTTGACCTTTATATGACCTTGACCTTCAGGTGACCTTCAAGGTCAAGGTCAAACAACTAAACCTACCAATGACATCATACACTAAGAAATGCTTTACACATTTTTCCTACCAAAATACATGTGACCTTGACCCAAGGTCAAGGTCATCCAAGGTCATGCAACACAAAGCTGTTAATTCAAGACATAGGAAGCACAATGGTGCTTATTGGCACTTTCTACCATGAGATATAGTCACTTTTAGTGGTTCACTACCCCATTTTGGTCACATTTCATAAGTGTCATAAGTGACCTTGACCTTGATGATATGTGACCAAATGTGTCTCATGATGAAAGTATAACATGTGCCCCACATAATTATTAAGTTTGAAACAGTTATCTTCCATAGTTCAGGGTCAAGGTCACTTCAAAATATGTATACAATCCAACTTTGAAGAGCTCCTGTGACCTTGACCTTGAAGCAAGGTCAACCAAACTGGTATCAAAAGATAGGGCTTGCTTTGACCTATATACTACTTGTAGCTAAGGTCGCCATTCTCAATAACGTGGGAGAAAATGGGGGAAAATGTGAAAAATGACTGTTTTTGAGACCACATTTATGGCTCCTGTGACCTTGACCTTGAAGCAAGGTCAAGTCACTATGTACGTTTTTTGAGGCCTTGTCATCATACACCATCATGCCACATTTGGTGTTGATAGACTTAATAGTCTCCGAGAAAAATCCAACGTTTAAGTTTTTTACGGACGGACGGACGGACGCCCGGACGCCCGGACGGACGGACGGACGCCCGGACGGACGGACGACACGGCTCAGTACATAGACTCACTTTTGCTTCGCATGTGAGTCAAAAACTCGTATAAGGACAGGAACTATTTTATGGGTACATGCACAAGACAAAGTAGCTATGACAAAGCTTCTCAAAGGACGGAAAAATTACAGTTTGCTAGACTGCACGGATACGGTTAAAATTGTCCAAGCCGGAGGGCTGATGTTTTTATTAGATTTTCTCGGAAAGTGGTGTGCCTCCAGCAGTTGACTTATGTTACTGAAGCTGAGGTTTTGGCCACAGTTTTGCGGATTCGCAGACAGAGGTGCACTTATAATATTTTTCTGAGAATGGGGTATCTCTTTCACTCTTTGCTTCTGCAAGCCCACCCCTCTTGCTCTAGTTTCTTCCTGAAGCGCGCAGAAGCGTGGAAATATGGACACAGTAAATGCATGGCAGTTTCAACGTCTTCCCTACCGTTTCCTTTCGTCACACCTACCCACTCATTTACCGCAATCGGATGTCCTTGCTGCAGATGTTTCTCTTCTATCAAAATCACTGGTGTCGAACACCTTTCCGACCCAGATGACCACTCAGCTTCTCACGGACCAATATATTCTTTCGACCTCTTGCTATACGCCTTCCTCGTCTCGTACCTCGTATTTACCGCCTGCACACTTTTCACCACGTTGCTCCCTCAGTCTTTGTGCGATGCTGTGAAATCCCTACATGTGACCGGTCCTTCCAAATTGAGTCGCTTGGATGCTTGCTTCAAATCGAAATACGGCCGAAACTTCATGCAAGGGGGTTACTGCAGCGATTTTGAAATTTTAATCGATTCACAATGCTGAACCATTACTCCCTATACTCCGAGTGTTTCAGATTTCAAATCTACCGCTAACTGATTTTAAAGATAAGTCTGTAGATAGGTGCTGCAAGTTCAGTGTAGAATAAAACTTCGTTTGATTGCGTAACATCCCACCTCATCATCACAGTACTTCTGTCATACACGCGAACAGATTGGTCAAGTATATCGAGCCGCGGGTTCTCATCAAAACGCCTACCTCATTTTCATTGGCCACTGAGGAATGTACGAAAGAGTAAGATTTAGGCCAAATTTCGTTGATGTAGCTTGAATAAATGTAGGGGGTTGCTATGCAAAATGTAGCTGAAACTTGGAAAACCGTTTTCTGGAAAATGTCTTTTTTGGTACATACATATTCAAATTGTCATAGCTCAGCAACCAGTGCACCTATCATAATAATATTGGCATAATTTTTAAGGACATTTAGTGAACATTACGATGAGACAAAATATCAGCGAAGGTATCCAAGCGACATTTAGGGAGGAATGGTCACACTTGTGTTTATCACATATATGTCATACCTGTTTTTCTTCTCCCTTTTCAACCTCTCTCAAAGTCTATGCGGAGTTTTCCTTGAGTTTTATGTTTACATGTTCTTCTATTGCTCGACATCGATTGAAGTCTTTCATTGCCCATTCAACTTTCTTTGTTCACCACTTTTTAAAAATCTAACTGCCACGTGACCTCTGCACTACTTGGGCATATTTGTGAAAGTCTGTCTACGCGATACGACGACAACCTGTTTTTAGTTCTATAAGAAGGAGAAAGTCAAGGAGGACATAGATACTTTAAACGACTTTGGCCACTCGAAGAAGGAAAGAGGCAGAGGGCTTGGTGGATGACTGAGGGTGTAGGTAGAGAAAAGAAAGCGGACGAATTCTCTGACAACTTTTTCAAAGTGAAAAATGGGTGGCGATAGGGTGGTGGTGGGCGAAATGAGGAAAAGGGAGGGAGAGAGTGGGAAGTCCAAGAAGCAAGCTGGAGAAGAGATGGGCAGGCGACAGCGAATCCAGACTCCACGATTTGGCCCGAGTGTCGAGGAGACACGTTTGAGTTTTTAAGAGCATCGTGATGGTCGCCATCGGAAGCTGAGCAGACCTGGCGCTAAGTGCTGGGCTGTCCCTGACAAGCTTCTCCTTCCTCCGACCTCTCTCGCCCTCTCTCTGCCTCCCTCACTCTTCTCCAGCCCCTCCCTCCTTACACCGCTCCCTCCCCTTTTCCACCCTCCCCTCTCAGCGCGCATTTCTCTTCAACTACTGTCATCACGTGCTTTTGGCTCGGCATGGAAGCGTTTGCTTTCTAGGCCCACCATGGGGCAGCGCCGCAGCGGTCAGTGCGAAGACTAAAGCAGCTACAGTTTCTTGTCCACGCCTTGGTGCCCTGTGGATGATGTCTAAGTGGGGTGTGGAGATTCTTTTCAGCGTAGGCAAAATTTGCTTGGCTTGTCGCTTCCTCCGCCACGTGGCTTTGCGACATTTCCTACCCGAGTCGTTTTCGCTTGTCTTGGAATTTGGACGTGTCCTTCGACAGAGTCCTCATACTGTCCCTCAGGGACTATGCTGTAGCTTCCTCTTTGCAAAGCGGCGTCTGCGTATAAGTTAATGCCCCCACCCCCATCCCCCACCCCCCACCCCCACCCCCCAGTAATGGTTTGAGTGCTTACGTTGTTGGGCGGTTCCGACTCCGCGAAAGCTTATTTTTAGTGGGTTTGCCCTAGGGAAATTCAGTCTTTGGTTCGATATTGCGATGAAATCTGGACGTAGGCACAGAAGTGTCAGTAAGGAGGGTATTGCGGGCATTTCCACGTGAAGTTTGCATTCACCGAGAAGGAAGCATTTTCTAATACAGTCTGATGTGTTTTGTTGGAGAAATAGAAACTTACGCTGGATTTTTTTTAACGCACTTTTGGAGATGAAATCTTCTGCCGATGCCTTTAGGCAGACTTATAGTGACTTGATGTAGAGAGGGAAGAAAAAAGAAAACGAGAAAAAAGTCATATGAAAGTTTTTATTATCACGTCCATTGAAGCTCCATTAGGCGTTGAAATAGGGGTACCCACAATCTCCTCTCAGGGAAAACGAAAGTTTCAGCTTGAGGGACCTATCCGTTTTTGGTTGGACAACCATGCAACGGTATCAATTTTTCATTCTTTGTCTGGCACCATCCCTAACGGCGCAGCCATTTGTACTGTGTGGCACACTGGTATGGGCGTCTGTGGGGCATGGTGACCTGTCGTCTCTCCCCCTCCTCATCCCGCCATCTCCCCGCCCCCACGTGTGTGTGTGTGTGTGTGTGTGTGTGTGTGTGTGTGTGTGTGTGTGTGTGTGTGTATGGCTGTGTGTATACCATTGTGTGTATGTGTGTGTGTGTGCGTATGTGTTTATGTATGTCTGTGTGTGTATATATGTGTTCGTGTATGTCTGTATCTATGTATATGTGTATGTATGTGTGCGTGTATTTGTGTGTGCGTATGTCTGTGTGTGTGTGCATGCGTGTGTGCGTGCGTGCTTGAATTTGTGAGCATGTGTATGTGTGTGTATGTCTGTGTGTGTGTAAATGTATGTGTGTGTATGTGTATGTGTGTGTGCGTATGTCAATGTGTGTGCGTGCGTGTGTGCTTGAATGAGTGAGTGCGTGTTTGTGTGTGTGTGCTTGCGCGCGCGCGTGTGTGTGTGCTTGCATGTTTATGTGTGTGTGTTTATGCATGCGTGTGTATGTGTTTGCGTGCATGCGTGCTTGGGTGTGTGAGCGTGTGTGTGTGTGTGTGCGCGCGTGTGTGTGTATGTGTGAATGCACGCGCGTGTGCATGCGTGTGTATGCGTGTGTATGTGTTTGTGTGCATGCGTGCTTGGGTGAGTAAGCGTGTGTGCTCGCGCGCGTGTGTGTATGTGCCTGCGCGCGCGCGTACATGCGTACTTGAGTGAGTGAGCATGAGTGTTTCGTGTGTTTGTGTCTGCGTGCGTGCGTGCGTGCGTGTGTGTGTGTGTGTGTGTGTGTGTGTGTGTGTGTGTGTTATCTCCCAGACTGCTAATGTCTGTTTACTCATTCTCTCCCCTCAACCACCACAACTGTGGTGCATCTCTCACACCTCTCTTTAATTAATCATCACTGTGACGTATGTATACAAAATATGTACCCATTCACACACGCGCCAACACACGAAAACATTTTAACCCTTACACACAAGCGCGTGTGCAACAGAACCATACGCGGACAGGACACACATGCGCCAGTATTAAGTACATACAAGCTCGTGAACAGACACACGCACACGCGCGCACGCACGCACGCACGCACGCACACAACAGAGAAAGAGGAGAGAGAGAGAGAGAGAGAGAGAGAGAGAGAGAGAGAGAGAGAGAGAGAGATGAATAAGTAGACAAATAAGCCTGCACCTGTGAAGACGACTCGAGAGAAAGCACATTCTGTCCATTCTTACCTCCTCGTCCCCACGTGACCTATGAACTTTGAGAGGAACCCAGTCGGGAGGGGGAGGGGGCAAGGCAAACGAACTCTTGTTGATGTTCCATCTAGCGCCGTAATGTCGTGTTGTGAGGACCTGCAAATCTACCTGGATCTCTCTCCCCTCTCTCGCAAGAACATTGCTCCTTTCCCACCCCTCTGTCTCCTCTCCTTCCTCCAGAGAAAGTGGGAGGGAGGGAGGGAGGGAGGGAGGGAGGGAGGGAGGGGAGGGAGGGAGGGAGGTAGGGAGGGAGGGAGGGAGGGAGGGAGGGAGGGAGGGAGGGAGGGAGGGAGGGAGGGAGGGGGAGAGAGAGAGAGAGAGAGAGATTGATTGATTGATTGTTTATTTGCGGCCAACGACCCGTCATGTAGGTATATGCACATATATACAAATTAAAAACATTTGCGAATCAGTTGGCATAGTAAAATGTTTTCTCCTGATAAGAAAGTGACATATCAAAACTCTTCCATATGTGATTACATTTAAATAAAATGAAATATATGTACACCGACGTCAAATTGTTCACGTATTAAATTTTAGTCTAATGCTCATACTGAGAGTCTGATAGGAACTGACGAGGGAAAAGAAGAGAGAGAGAGAGAACTGGAACTCTTTATCAAGCCCGCTGCTCGCTACACGTTACAAGAAAAACAAAGTGTCATGGACACTTAGAGGTTTACGTGAGGTAACGAGGTTATGTTGGAGAGCTTCTGGTCTCTGAGAATTAAGGCGTAGTAAATATACATAGCTACGTCTCTTGTTTTTCTAGGGTCTTCTCCCTGTAGTAAATGTATACAGCTAGTGTATGTATTTCTCTTAAGATATCTCTCAAGATATTTCTTTCGAAGTTCGTTATAGACAGGGCAATGTAGGATAAAATGATCTTCATTCTCAGTGGCTGTACAAAATGCACACTTAACATTTAAGTGGTGTCGATTTACAAACGGCTGGTTTGTCTGCAGATTGTTGATTCCAAAGCGAAATCTAACAAATGCATCCCGAAACTTTTTAATAGTAAGAGTAAACAGGTACTCTTCTAGACCAAATTGACCTTTGAGTAATGAGTACCAGTGGTACCTAGAACTCGTTGCACATTTATCATGCCATGTTTGGTGCCAGCAGTCTTTAAGTCTTTGCTTAAATTGATTCAAAAAAGCAGTTTTGTTGCCAACACCTTCATTTAGCCATACGTAAGAAAAACCTGACCGGCACAGGCAGTTTTTAATGTGTTCTACCCAGTTAGCATTCTTTGGAATATTAGCATTCTTTAACATGAGGTATGCTTGTTTTGGGAGTCTTGTTATTGGCATAGTGGATAGCCTGAGCCAGTATTTGACCGCCTTGGTGATATACGAAATAGACAAAGGGTATCTGCCAAGATCCCCGTATACCATTTGGTTTGGTGTCCGGGTGTCTAATCCAAGGATTCTCTTGCAGGCAAATGTATGGACTTTTTCTATATTTCCTGCATTATGCAGGCCCCATATCTCAGACCCATAGAGCATTGTCGATTGCACCTGCGCGTCAAATAGCTTGAAAAACACTTTCGGATCAAGTGTGTGCAGGTTCCACATTGCCTTCAAGGTCTGAACAACTTTTTGCTTTCCTTTTGACGCCAGATCATCAGTACAAACGTTCATGGATAATCTGGTGGAGAAAACTATGCCAAGGTACTTGTACCTGTTGACTATTTCTAGAGATTTGTCATCAAGTGACCACTTTTCGCCTTGCGCAAGGTGTCCACCCTTACGAAAAACCATGACCTTTGTTTTGTCTACGTTAATCTTTAAACCTAATGATTTAGATACACTTCCTAGGTTGTCTAGTTGGTTTTGTAACCCATAGGGGGTGGTAGAGAGAAGGACAGTGTCATCGGCAAACAAGAGAAGGTAGAGTTCTTTTGTTCCAGGCAGGAGCTGGACGCCATGTTTTCCATGCATGCGCACGTGGTCAGCCACCGAGTTCATGTAGAGAGCAAACAATAACGGACTCTCCAAGGCTCCCTGCTTCACACCAGCTGGGCATCTGAAGAATTCAGAGAGTATCCAGTTCCACCTAACGCATGACTGGACACGGGCGTACATGGCTTTCAGCATTTTAATAATTTTAGTTGAAAGTCCTGCAGCATCAAGCGCGCGCCAGAGCAGATCGCGATTCACAGAATCGAACGCTTTCTCGTAGTCAACGAAGGCCACGTACAACTTCCCACGACGCCTGCCATAGACGTGCTTGAGGATCATGGAGTACAGCGTGAAAACGTGGTCAATCGTTGAATGCTTCATCCTGAAGCCCGACTGTTCGTGACATATTTTGTCTTCGTCTTCCGCCCAGAGTCGCAAGCGGCGCGTCAAGATGGATGAAAATATCTTGCTGAGTGTGCTTAGTAAGGATATGCCTCGATAGTTGTTTGGATCCATTCTGGATCCCTTTTTAAACAGCGGGATTATTACAGACCGAGACCATACTTGTGGAAAGGACTGAGTTTCAAAAAGAACATTAAACATCTTTGTCAAGAACGGTCCGATCGAGTCACAAGCCGCTTTCAAGCATTCGCCTGGTATATCGTCCAGACCTGGCGATTTCCCAGGTTTGATGTTGCGTATAGCCGTCTTTACTTCCTCAAGGGATATTGCAGCATCAAGTTCATCGGCCCTTTGGGTAAGTATATCATGGACACTGTTAGTTGTTGAATCGAGGTTTCCGTGCGAGTGTCGATAAAATAAAGTCTCAAAATGACCTTTCCAGATGCCTATGTCAATGTCAACGTATGGAGGTGGCTTGTTTGTTGCTTGTCTCACTAAGGACCAGAATTTATGCGAATCCTTTATGCTGTCGAGAAGGGTGATCCGAGAAGAGCTGAAATAGTTTGTTTTCTTCTCGCGAATGGTGTTTTTGTAGGTCTTTCTAGCGCTTACATACTTTTCTTTAGATTCGGAGGATCGGTGTTTTCTGTACTTTATTAAAGCACTTTTTGCTTCCTTTTTCGCTTTGAGGCAGTCATTATCGTACCAGACAGATCGGTTTACTGGAAACGAAGACCTATTGATCCAGATGTTTTTCCTCATGCATTGAGCACAGGCTAGCATGGCGGAGTTGAACTGCTGCAGAGCTGATTCCACAGAGGTGTCGATCATTTCTGCTGCTCTAGCAAGGCGTTGCGAAAACTGTGGGTTTTGGATGTTACTATGGAACACGTTTGCTTTGCTAGTGTCCCATATCACTTTTGAAATGTACATCTTTTTTGGTATTGATCTGCGTGTGGATGTGGGAAAACCAACGGTGATTTCCAAGGGCATGTGATCACTTTCAACTCGGTCAGCAACAGCTAGATCAACGGAACAGTTTGCGAAGTCTCCAGATAGCAAGCAGTAATCTATGACTGTCGCATGGAAAATGCTGACAATTAAGTGGTAAGAGTAGAAGTCAGTTGAATGTTTGCGAATGTGCTGGGTCAGTGGATTTGCCAGGTGAAGTGCGAGGTCCAGTCGTAAAATAATAGAACAGAAGGTTCTGGATTCAGCCGTTGTTGCTAAGGCTATGTAATTGATCAGTAGAGGGTAGTTTAACTATTGGTTCAATTGCGAGGCAGCTTGAATTCTGCTGACAGGGCAAGCGTCACCTCGTGATTGGATGATTAGGGCGTGATGAGGCCACGTAAGCGTTGTCACCATGAATATTCTCATTGGCTTGGAGAGGACACGTCATATATTTTTTCCCGCTGCTGAGTGACGTCAGTCATAAGTCTGTTAGAGACGAAGCAAGACGTACTGTGGGTTACGCTCTTGGGCCGCCCGTGCCTCGGCACGCGGCGAGGCCAATGACTCAAGCTAGGTGCAGGAACAGGTGTCCAGCTAGCACTAGCTATGGCTCGGGGAGAGAGCCAGCGCTGTTCTAGGAGTTCAGCGTATGCACGGCCTGTGATTTTGAGGTGAGCGTCCTTTTGATAGTAACCATTTAACGCGTGTATGTGTGTGTGCACGTGGAGAGAACACCGGTTATGTTAAATGATTTGATTCGTTTGAATTTTTGATAATGCTACCGTGTGGGGTGAGCGATTAGTTAAATACATCATAAGTGGGGATGTTTGACAACTTATGTTCAATGAATGTTAGTCAATGGGTTCTTGTATGACGCGGGGGAGCGTCTCTAAAGTATTCTCTGCATAATGGTGTGCGAGAGGGATGTAAGGCTGTTTCTGCATATGTGATACTGATAGTGACGGTTGCGTGCTATTTACTTGCAGGCCTATTAAACTACAACTACTACAGAACTGTGAGGGAATGAGAACTGTACGGAGTACTGAAATGGATGTGGTATTCTATTTTTTCCCCATGGGAGTCCGGGACTTCGCTATGTGGTGCGTGTACTACTTTCCCCACTCTGTGTACTTAACAATGGTTGTTGAGCTGGTAATTGTGCTTGGAGGCGCATTACTCTTGGAAACGTGGAGAGCTTTGGAACAGTGTCTCACGTTTAGTGCGAATTGGTCGTCGGTGCTCAACAGTCCCAGGAGTGTTCTGTTGGAGCGTGGTTCCTATACCACATGTAAAGTTTTCTGGTGGAGAGAGAACCGTAACAGGTCGGGTGCACCTGTGTATCGTCTATGGTAGCTGTTGCTGCCCGCTCCTTGTCGTGATGTCCGGCGCTGTGGAACGCGGCGTCGCTGTTGGTCTACTTTGAAGTCCAGTCATCGCCTTGGGGCACGATTATCCTACGTACTATCTCGGGGAGAAGAACCGGAGCCGAGCGTATCATGGTGACGAGGATTGGGGAGAGACGGATCTCTGCTCCAGGACTGTCAGCTGTAGCAGACGACATGGGAGGATGGATGCGCGTGGACAGTCCAGTGTCCACGCATGAGCTTGTCAGCGGTGGCAAGGCTCAGGACTCAGAGCAGACGGATTTATATGTGTGAAGATTTTTTGGATCAGCCCGGGTAAGGTGTCTTATCTTCTATATTTCCGTAATCACGCGGTGATTGTTATAAGAACTTGGTCAGAATGCTTGGCGCGAGGCCAAATCAGTAATTATCTCTTAACTAAGTAACGTGCATGATCATACAGCAGGGGTCAAGGAGGACATTTCCGTAATTCCTCGTCGAGTGTACGAGCGAACTGTGTGAGAGTGAGCTGAGGCTACTCTGGGGCTTTAGAAGTCGCCATTATTGCCGTAATTCCTCGGTTGGGTATGCGAGCGAATTGTAAGTGAGTGAGCATGGAGCTACTCATGGGACTTTCTGGGAGAGTCGCCATTTACTACTTAGAATTAATGTGAGGTGTACTGACTGTCAAGTTGCTTTTGCTCTGAGAGAAACTCGTCTGGTAAGAGGGTTTAACGTTTACTGTCGAAAGACAGGCTTTAGAACGGCGTTCGGCGCCTTGTTATTAATTGTAGGTTGTGGGTCGTGTACCGGCCAACTGGGCGCGTGCTCTGATTGGTCGGCACAGCCCTCAGTTCCAAGAAGCTTCTGCGAAGCCACGCCTGTGAATGAGACGTGTGCTCTCGCTCCATTGAGCTTGTGTGAAGATATGGAGTACTATGGGTTGTGATGGTATTGTACTTGTATGTTGTTGGGGAACCATGGTGGGGATGGGAGTTATTTTTCAACTTTTATGTCATGATTAAACTTGTTATTTAGAAAAACCAAATTTTGCTCCTCAGTGTCTCATTGATTTGTTGTTTTTAGTATCTTTTTCTATTATTTATGTATTTATTTTATTATCAGTTGTAGGAAAGCGGTAACTGGGGTTTTGGGTTGTATGAAAACCCCCTTTAACCGCCACAAGTGGCGAGCCTAGCCTAGGATGTTTCCTAATTAATTTGAGAATTAACAATCATTTTTGTGGGGTTGCCGCTTTCCTGCAACATAGACACTGAGGGTTTTGTATTTTTGAACTTGCATTTCTTGTGGTGACTTGATATGCATTGTTGGATGTACTCCCTGTTGCTGAGTGGGGCTTAGCTTAGTTGCTTGATGTTGTTTTCCCAGTCTTTTAAATTGATTCTTGTTTGACTTAGTTAAGTATGCTAAGACAAGAATGCTGTGAAACTTAGCTTGTGAGGATGTGGTCACGCGCGTAGGCGCGGCTGCATGAGCAAGCAAGGCTGCTAGTCTGAGTGGAAAACTTAGGGAGAGGGAGTACGCTGCTGCGTGAGTGATCAAGGGATCAAAGGTTGATTGTCCTTCCTATTAGGCTAAGTGAAAGCCGTGGGTATAGGCTCACCTGTGGCCAAGTTAGTTGTAGTGGATCTCGCCCGGCTGGGCAATCCTGATAGACTTATCGAGTTAAGTGCTATTCAAAATTATTTCTAGGATATGAGTAGAGACATGCTTTTGGTTGATAGGGCAACCGTCTTATTGTTTAGATTGACTATTCCTTAGTGAGAAGGGAAGTTAGTCAGGAAATCCTAGAATAAACTGCTTAGGGCAGGTTTTCTTCCTGTAGGGAGGATAGTTTAATAGGAGTTTCACATGTGATGTGTGAAGTTGCTAGGATGCTGCTGCAGCACAGGACGTGTGTGTAGCTGCTCTGTGTTGTGTGCAGAGATTAGTTCACTTGTTATAGTGATAAGCATTTCCTTAGCAACAGTGGAAAGCCTGAGTGGCTGTTGTTGACTCATTCCAGTTTTTGTGGATTTGTCCGGTGTAGCAATGTCTAGGACATGTGTGTGGATGGACCGAATGTTGTTTGAGTTAGGTCAGTGTGCCGTCTGTTTACTTCCAACGTCTTTCCGTGGGGAACAGTTGTGTGTATGAATAGCCAACTGGAGGTTGCGCTAGTTCTGTTGGAAGTGTAGGCAGCTGATGCTGTTGTCGAACGCCAGCGTGTGTGTGTGGCGTGTTGACTGGAGATATGAGTCAGATAGGGGTCGGCTGCGTGAGAGGGGTGCCTCACACTCAGTGAGACTGAGAGTGTAGGCACGGTCCGCTTGGGACCCGCTCTCTTTCCTCCTGAGGTGGTGAGGTTACCCTGCGCACCTTCCTAGTGTGGTGTAGTGCCAGTGTTGTCCACCCATTAGCCATTAGTTGTGACAGTCGTGTCTTGAGACAGTCATAGCCAGAGTCATAAGTCTAGTCGTAGAATTGTGTGCAGAGTACAAGAGAGTGTACTGAGTGTCGTCTGCTAGCACGTGTCCTGTCGAGGAGAGTGCATGAGATTGGTTGGAAGTTATCACCGCTGAGGGGCGGTTATTCCTCTTGGAGGGAGGATGGGTTGTGTTAGTAGTTATTCTCTTGGAGGGAGGAATCTGTGTCACTAGGGTGATGCCGCATAGGGCGGCTGTTCTCTTGAAGAGAGGACGATGAGAGCATGCTTAGGAGCTCGAGAGTGATGAGCGCATGCAGAGGATGTGTGAGGTGATGTAGTGCAGTGCATCTACGAGAGTGCCTGCGTGAGTGGACTACTGTCACCTGTCGCGTGTATGAGAGGGATTGGGTGCCTTGTCGTTCTCCGGGAGCCTGAGGGGGGCCCACCTCTGTCTTTTTGGAGGATGCAAGGTATCCCAGCGGCCCTGCTAGAAGTGAGTGAGCGCGAACCTGACTGAGTGAATGTGACTTAGGTGTTGCATGTCAGGAGAGGTAGTGGGCACCGTGTTACCTGCTAGAGGGGTTAGGGGTGCCCACACGGTCTGACTGAGACCCACCTTATTTCTCCCTGGGGGTGGCGCGGGTGTGCACCCATGAGAGGGGGGTCTTCGTGATTGTGTGATATCACGTGTTGTGTGCTTGAGGTGAGGCTGTGCTAGGGGTGAGACGGCCGGGTGCCTTGGAAAGCTATCTGTTGTGTACGAGGGTGTGAGTCCCTGTACGTGTTGTTTGTGATTGTGTGATCGCCTTGGTATGCTAAGGGGAGAAGCTACCTGTTGGGTGTCAGGGCATGGGTCCCTGTGCAGAACCTGTGGAGGTTGCTGTTTAGTGATTATCACTCGTTGTGTGTTCTTGGTGAGCCACCACCTGTATACTCGGGCGCGGCCCAGTAGTGTAAACCCACTGGGTGGGTCGAGACGTGAAGGCTGTCACGTGGGATACGCTCGTGATAGAGCTATCGTAGTTCTAGGGCCAGGCCCTATGTCATGACCCGTAGGGGTATGACGTTGGATTGACAGGTAGTGTTATTCCCATTCACGTGTCTGTGGGGAGACTGTGTCTGGCAAGACCAGCCCCTCCCACATTGAGACTCATGTCAACTCAAGTGTTTGTTGTGGGTGGCATGTCTTCGCGCATGTGTGCGTGTGAACCCTAGGGTGAGGCTGCGATAGCTAAAGACATGTGAGGCTAGAGTATTGCCTGCTCGAGTTGTCTGGTCTCAGTTACAGTATTGTGTTAACTCTGCTGTTTTGGAGGAATAGAAAACTTAGGTTAGGGATAGTCTGAGGGGTGGGCTATCTTAATTAAGTGTCAATGACGTTCTGCTTGGTGAGATTTCAGTCATGTGACAACTATCTATTTTCAAGGAATCTAATAGAGAGAGTGGTTGCTGAGAACGCAGGATGTGTGGATGTCCGTGCGTCTGACAGACTAGTTCGTTTGGGGTCTATTGATAGAGCAATGTAATGAATCACTAGTTGACAAGTGCTAGTGATTTGATAGTCGTAGGCTTGTGTGCAAGATGCGACGTGTGCACTAACGGGGGTTGCGAGTGCTTGTGCTCTATGTGGTTGTAAGAGGTCTTGACAGTACGTGAGAGGTGCTGCAAGAAAGACTGTGTTGTGTTCAGTCGTAGTGAGTTTGCATTGAGCGTGCGTGTTGTGTGTAGGACACACGTGTGAACTCGTGAAGGGCGATGTGTATTTCGCTATCACTGGCAGAGTCTGCGGGAGTAGTATTTGGCCTGACATGAGGCCCTCCTTCTTGCTTCTAAGGTGTGTGCAGGAATTCCGTTTTCTAGCGAGTGCGAACGCATGTGTAGAGTGAGGAGCTGGCTCTTGTGTAGTCTGGGGAGTCTGCGGGGCGTCGTGTCCCGGTCTGCCGAGGTCACGACGTTGAGGCGCGCAGTCGTCTACCCGTTCTCTCTCTCCAGAGCTGCAGAGATGTCCAGTGTCCCCCACTTGTGTTAGAGTACTGAATTCTTGTGTCTTTTGCAAGGAATGTTCACTTCTAGGAAAATTGTTGCGGCATGTGGTGCGGCTGATTTTTCAGTCGAGTGACTCGAATGAAAGGAGACTTGTGTCTTGTTTTGCCTTGTTGATGAATGGGAGTTAATCTGAAGGATAACTGCTCATGAGAGTTGTGATGTGAAAGAAAATATTTAAGGTGTAGACGGAGTCTAATCTTAAGTTGGGAGGCTTGTCGCATGGAAAATGCTGACAATTAAGTGGTAAGAGTAGAAGTCAGTTGAATGTTTGCGAATGTGCTGGGTCAGTGGATTTGCCAGGTGAAGTGCGAGGTCCAGTCGTAAAATAATAGAACAGAAGGTTCTGGATTCAGCCGTTGTTGCTAAGGCTATGTAATTGATCAGTAGAGGGTAGTTTAACTATTGGTTCAATTGCGAGGCAGCTTGAATTCTGCTGACAGGGCAAGCGTCACCTCGTGATTGGATGATTAGGGCGTGATGAGGCCACGTAAGCGTTGTCACCATGAATATTCTCATTGGCTTGGAGAGGACACGTCATATATTTTTTCCCGCTGCTGAGTGACGTCAGTCATAAGTCTGTTAGAGACGAAGCAAGACGTACTGTGGGTACGCTCTTGGGCCGCCCGTGCCTCGGCACGCGGCGAGGCCAATGACTCAAGCTAGGTGCAGGAACAGGTGTCCAGCTAGCACTAGCTATGGCTCGGGGAGAGAGCCAGCGCTGTTCTAGGAGTTCAGCGTATGCACGGCCTGTGATTTTGAGGTGAGCGTCCTTTTGATAGTAACCATTTAACGCGTGTATGTGTGTGTGCACGTGGAGAGAACACCGGTTATGTTAAATGATTTGATTCGTTTGAATTTTTGATAATGCTACCGTGTGGGGTGAGCGATTAGTTAAATACATCATAAGTGGGGATGTTTGACAACTTATGTTCAATGAATGTTAGTCAATGGGTTCTTGTATGACGCGGGGGAGCATCTCTAAAGTATTCTCTGCATAATGGTGTGCGAGAGGGATGTAAGGCTGTTTCTGCATATGTGATACTGATAGTGACGGTTGCGTGCTATTTACTTGCAGGCCTATTAAACTACAACTACTACAGAACTGTGAGGGAATGA
>JAWQFJ010007311.1:0-5000 GCA_034096865.1 Theodoxus fluviatilis
CCACCACCACCACCGTCATCACCACCACCACCATCATAATAATCATTGTCGTCGTCGTCATCGTCGTCGCCATAATCATTGTTATCGTGATTACCCGACAAGAGGTTGGGAGGGAAACTTTTCCAAAGAGACGGTACTCAAACTACGGAGAAGAAGGACAAGGACTCTAGTAACCCGTGTCACTTTCTACGATGACCAACCCCCCCCCCCCCCCCCCCCCCCCCCCCCCACTCACACACACACACACACACACAAACACACACACACACACACACACACACATCACACACAAACACACACACACACACACACACACACACACACACACACACACACACACACAAACACACACACACACACACACACACACACAAACAACACACACACCACACACACACACACACACACACACAATGTAGAAACATGCTCACACACACACACACAAACACACACAAACACACACACACACACACACACACACACACACACACACAAACACACACACACACACACACACACACACACACACACACACACACACAAATGTAGAAACATGCACACACACACACACACAAACACACACACACACACACACACACAAATGTAGAAACATGCACACACACACACACACACACACACAAACACACACACACACACACACACACACACACACACACACAAATGTAGAAACATGCACACACACACACACACACACACACACACACACACACACACACACACACACACACACACACACACACACACACACACACACACACACACACACACACACACACACCAAACACACACACACACACACACACACACACACATACACACGTGCATACATTCTCATCACTGCATAGAAGGGCAAGCAAGGGGGAGACGGTTACCTCTCTGACTCCGACAGGAAGTCTCCACTTCGCACTTCCGGACCTGCAGCGCCTCGCCTGGAACAGGGGGTACAGGTGTCATGTGTGTTTTGGGGCACGGAGTGACAGTGCTGGTGAGCTAAAGGTAGTGGTACTGCTGCTGGTAGTGGTGGTGATGCTGCTGGTAGTGGTGGTGATGTTGCTGGTAGTAGTGATGATGCTGCTTGTAGTAGTGATGATGCTGCTGGTAGTGGTGGTGGTGAAGCTGGTAGTAGTGGTGGTGATGCTGCTGGTAGTGGTGGTGATGCTGCTGGTAGTGGTGGTGGTGAAGCTGGTAGTAGTGGTGGTGATGCTGCTGGTAGTGGTGGTGATGCTGCTGGTAGTAGTGATGATGCTGCTGGTAGTGGTGGTGGTGAAGCTGGTAGTAGTGGTGGTGATGCTGCTGGTAGTGGTGGTGATGCTGCTGGTAGTAGTGGTGATGCTGCTGGTAGGTAGTAGATGTGGTGATGCTGCTTGTGGTGGTGGTGGTGAAGCTGGTAGTAGTGGAAGTGATGTTGTTGGTAGTGGTGGCGGTGGTGCTGCTGGTAGTGGTGGTGCTACTGCTGGTAGTGGTGGTAGTGGTGCTGCTGGTAGTGGTGGTGGTGGTGCTGGTAGTAGTGATGGTTCTGCTGCTGGTAGTGGTAGTGGTGGTAGTGATGTTGAAGGAGGTTTTGATAGTAGTGGTCTGATTGTAGTGGCGGTGTTGGTGATGGTAGCCATGGTTGTGGTGTGGTGGTAGAGGGGCTTTTTATCATGGTGGCGGTGGTGGTGGCGGTGGGGGTGGCGGTGGTGGTGGCAGTGTGGTAATGGTGGTGGTGATGTGAATGAATGGTGTTTGCGGCGGTGGTAATATAAATTGACACATTCCAAATCCGGTCAAAGCTGGGTGTGAGGTTGGGGATAGTGTAGAATGGTGAAATTCCAAAGAAATAATGTGGAATAGGGAATATAAAGAGTAAAGCGGGCACAAATATATGTTAAAAAAATCACAAGCGTGTAGTCGGCCATAAGTTCCGGGGGATATTAGACGCTCTAACAGACAGTAGCCTGCTGGCACATTGAACCAGTTTACACCAACAAGCAAGACAAAACAAGACGGCCTAAACAACTCCTCTTCCTCCTCCTGCTCCTGCTCCTGCTCCTGCTCCTGCTCCTGCTCCTGCTCCTCCTCCTCCTCTTCCTCCTCCTCCTCCTCCTCCTCCTCCTCCTCCTTTTCCACCACCCCCTCCCCCCTCCTCCTCCACCCCCCCCCCCCTCCTCCTCCTCCTCCTCACTACTCACGACAGGTAAACAAATGAACCTTCTCCTTTAGCCGCTCAAAAAGTCATCACCAGGTGCGAAGTGGGTCTCACCTTCACAGAGCTTGCCTTTGTGGGGCACTGGGCATGCGCACTCTCTTTGCCGGACCTGCAGTGACGTTTCCTCTTTGCAGGTGGAGGAGCAGGTTGACCAGTTGCCCCACTCGCACCACTGGCCGTCACCTGGAAAATAAGGCAAAAACCATGGCCCACATTTGCCAAGATTTTCTTTGAAACTAAAACATGTAATGGTAACCGCAATATATATTCAATCACGGGAGGCAACCTAAAATCTTTGTTCTCTAATATGTTAATGTGTTCATTTTATTTCCCAAAGAAAAGTTGATGTATTGCTTGGAGGTAGTTCTGGCATTATGTGACATATGAGGAGAAACATAAGAAGATTTAACTTAAGGTAAAGAACTCTACATATCTTCATGACTGCGGGGTGGCCGGGGGTGGGGAGATTCACAGTTCTGTCAGACAACGGAAACAACCATTACGTCTGAATGTAAGTATAGTCTTATGGACGAAGGGAAACAAAAGACACATTGTCATATTGCATAGTAAACAAACAATCATCGCACTAATGAAATCTCCTGCAAATTTGAAAGCCACGTCATTGCCATCACCACCGAACATAAGAACTCATCTAAGTTGGCCACACACAAAAAAAACACAAGTTTATGCTTACACCATTGGGCATAGCGTCAAATGAAAATATCACATTCTTCCCGTTTGATAGTTCTTCTGCGCATTTTCACTAGCCTTTTTTGAGAGAGACTCACACAAACCAGCACCAAACACCCTACAGTCCCCTTCCTCTCAAACATGTATGATACAATGGATGGTACTCAAATGTTCACGGCGGGCATTCAGCAGAGACGATCTCTCCTCAGCTTTGCGAGGTCAGTCTCGCCCGCTCCTTAGGGTTTAGTCGTGAAAGCGCAAAAATTACACACAAGACCCCTTCCTTGGAAAAATATTTTGAGGATGAAGTCTGATTCAGACATTGGCGACTCACGTGGACAGTCCTCGTCGCTGCTGCACTCGATCTGCTCGTACTGGTTGCCCTCGCACGGACGGCCGCCATTCATGGGACGAGGCTTGGTGCAGGTCCGTGTTCGCACCTGGAAGCCCTTGCCGCAGGAATGGGGACGACAGAAGCCGTAGTTGGTCCACTCCGACCACCCCCCATCCACTGTAACACGAGCCGTCTTGGTTTGCTTTCGTCATCACGGAACACAACTTACTTGCTCTTTTCGGTGCTCTTAGAAATCATGTCCATGAAAGGGAAAGGAAAATAGCGAAAAGGGAAGAAACAGGTGGAGCAAAGTAAAAGAGCAAGAATGGAAGATCAACCGGCAGGTTGAGGTGGAAGGAGAGGAGGAAGATGAACAGGTCCCTCTCCTCCCACCCTCACCCCCCCCCCCACCCTACCCCCATAATCCAACGTGAAGTTTATTTCTTACCAAGACCAGACACTGGGATATTTGGTTAAGTGCAAAAAAGTTGATGGAATGCAAGCATTGGACTGATGTATAGAGGAATGTGATTAGCATGTGAGGAGGTGGACGAGATACATTGTAAATCCAGAAAGAATAACTTTCACTCCGGCCATGCACGATCATTGTTTCTTTTAAAAATGCGTTACATCTCATGGCATAAGGAGAAGGTAGATCAAAGTAGGGATTGCATTTTTGAAGACGAGACGTCTTGAACAGCAGGAGGAGGCAAGGAAACTGCAGTGGAGAGGGTACAGACGACAGCACACTCCACGTACCTGGGCAGGGCCTGGCTCCGTAGCAAAGCTGGTCGTCCATGGCTTCCCCTTCGCACACTTTGCCTCCGTACATGGCCTTGGGACTGTCGCAGGCTCGAACCCGTGTCCTGAAGCCCTCACCACATGTCACGGGACACGGCGCCCAGGATCCCCACAGTGACCAGCCCCCGTCCTCTGCAGCAGTGTGTACTCAGGTAAAGTGTGCGTGTGTGTGTGTGTGTGTGTGTTTGCGCGCGCGCGCGCGCGTGTGTATATATATATGTGTGTGTGTGTGTGTGTGTGTGTGTGTGTGTATTTGCGTGTGTGCGTGTGCGTGTGCGCGTGTGTGTATGTGTGTTTGTGCGTTTGTGTGTGCGTGTGTGTGTGTGTGTGTGTGTTTGTATGTGCGTGTGTGTGTTTCTGTCTTTTTCTGCCACTCTCTGCGTGTCTGTCCGTCCGTCCGTCTCTCTGTCCGACTGCGTCTGAATGTGGGTGCGTGCCTCAGTCAGTGTGAGGTGATGTGTGAGACTTACGTGGACAGCGGTCCATCTCACACTTCTGGTTGCTGGTGCGAGGACCACGGCAGGTCTTGCCTCCGTGCTCGGGTGCAGGGTCATCGCAGTCCCTCTCCCTGCGTCGGAAGCCCTGGCCGCAGGTCACGCTGCACTCCGAGTAGGCTGACCACTGACTCCAGGAACCGTCCACTGGCAAAGATATGTATGGCTGGTCAGAAAGGAAGAGAGAGAGAGAGAGAGAGAGAGAGAGAGAGAGAGAGAGAGGGAGGGAGGGAGGGAGGGAGGGAGGGAGAGAGAGGGAGGAAGAGAGAGGGAAGGTTGCTCGGTTGGATTGTTGTTGTTGTTGTTGTTGTTGTTGTGTTGTCGTCGGTTCGATTGCTTTCTTTTATCATTATTTTCAAACTGCTACCGAGTACAAAGAGACTTCTTTCACACTTGTCCATTGTAACTCGAAGGTAGCTCTCGCCTGAGCAATATCTATACCGAGCTGACTGAACCTCTTCCATGCGATGAC
>JAWQFJ010007311.1:12500-25000 GCA_034096865.1 Theodoxus fluviatilis
ATACACAATAATTTAATTCAATCTTCAATATGAGATAACCTGCTGTGACCCGCCAACCACTCACATTTGTACTTATCTGTCTTGTAGACTGTGTCTGATGAAAACACGCGGTAATTTCTGGAACAAGGTGGCCAACTCGCATTCACATGAATACCGTTTTCACAAAGACTCACACCTTTGGGACACTCGTAGCAGCGGTTTCGATAATACTAGCGAGGGAGAGAGGGGGGTGGGAGAAAGGGGAACAGGGGGACAACGGGGTCCACAAGCGACGAAAAACGTGGCGTTTCGCTCTGACGTCGACGTGAAGGCATAGGGGGGGGGGCCGCTTCAAAGTTTTCGAAAGGGCGAGCTCGGCTGAGAGATTTGCAATGGAGACGACGTGCACTAGTGGAGCGGGGCAGAGACGACGTGCACACGTGGACACTGGGTCTTCAAAACGGCGTGGAAGCATGGTTCTTCAGTCAGCGGAAAATGCTGGGAGGGCAGAAGCTTGCATGACAGGGAAACGGAGACCGCTCGCTCCTTAAAATGGCGTGGTGTGCTGGCTCTTCAATTAGCGTGGAACGGAGAATTCTTGTTCTTTCGAAACAGTGTGGAAAATGAAGACGCTTGTTCTTCAAAACGGCGTGGCGTGCTGGCTCTTCAATTAGCGTGGAACGGAGAATTCTTGTTCTTTCGAAACGGCGTGGAAGCTGAAGACGCTCGTTCTTCAAAACCGTGTGGCGCGCTGGCTCCTCAAAATGGCGTAGCGTGGTCTTCTCTGGCTGATGGTATCTCGTGCGCGCCCCAAGCAACTGGCGGCAGGGGTCTTTATACTTGCTGCAATAATTCTCCAATCACGTGTAACAATGTGGCCAATCATAAAAATTCCTCCGTCACGTGTGAACATGGGCTAATCATACGTCTTCTTTCCACATTAGCATCAAGTATGCACCAAGCTTGCCGTGATTGGATATATGGATGGCATGCCACGACCTAGTAACCTCCTTAGGTCACGCAAGGTCATCAATCACCAAAACAGTCCACAGCAACATAATGCAAGTTACGGTATTTTTAGTCACTTGCCTCCCATGCACCGCACAGAGGGATACTGTCATATCCTAGACCGTAGAGTATTCTAAAACGTAGAGAGTGACCTACTTGCATATTATTAACATGACGAAATATGGGTTTTCGTCGTTTTCTTTCACCTTATTACCCGATCAAATGGTTCTTTCCTCTAGAAATGGTTGTGTAATCACACTCAGCAAAGACAACAATCTTCGGGTCCGAGATTTCATAAAACGCTCACCGTTACAACCGGCTAATCACAGTTAAGATAACAAGAGTAGGCGGGGGAAAGTCATCTCTGTGGGGCATTGTCCAATCACAAGATTTGGCGGGTGAACACGTCATGTTAATAACATGCAAGTAGGTCACGCTCTACGTTTTAGGATACTCTACGGTCTAGGATATGACAATACAATACTCAATAGGCCGATTCTGAATTCATCCCTCGATCACACAGTAGACACTGATTGGCTGGCGGGTCGCCTCAACAACACACTTTAACGTCGCTATTCTTTGCATGGTTGGCGGCCACACTAACCTATATACCACAGGTTAGTAAGTAAGCAGAAAAGGGGGGGAGGGGTTTGATCTCCTCACATTGTGTATGCGTGTGTGCATGTCTGTGTGTTCTTGTGTGTGTGTGTGTGTGTGTGTGTGTGTGTGTGTGTGTGTTTTGTGTGTGTGTGTGTGTGTGTGTGCGTGTATGCAAGTGTGCGTGCCTGCGTGTACGTGTGCTTGTGTGCGTGCGCATGTGTTTGTGTGTGTGTGTGTGTGTGTGTGTGTGTGTGTGTGTGCAGTTAAGAGCACTTTAAGAGATCGAGTATTAGTGTCCGTTGACATGTACCCGCATCAATAAGCTGTATGAGCCCATGTAATGCAAGAATTCCACTTGAGAAAGAGGCAATGAAAATCAATCTCATTATATTGCTCATTTCATGTCATCGCATGTCAGATCATCTGAGGTGAACTATATTTGATAAGTGCAGACTTTCTTGATAATCATTGAAAAACAGTCAGTCAAATTCTACAGACGATAGAGCTAATCATTTCTTAGGAAGTGGTGTAGTGTGAATGCAACATGATGCGCAGCAACTTGGCAAGTGCTTTTTAAGTGCTTCGGTGCAGAGGAGTGCGATTACAGCTTGCCGTTTCTATTGCAGATACTGGGGTAGGGGGTGGGGTGGGAAATAAGGATCACACACCACCCTACATTTTGTGGCGGCCTGGGGAACTGCGGGCTGCCAGATCACTCCATCACCACGCTCGAAGTGTTCCATTACATGGATGGATGGATGAGGCTTTATGGCCTTTCAGGTTTTGCAGGGCTTGGTAAGGCCTTTGACATCCCATACTGCTGGTGTTGGGTGGAATACGAGCGAGTCAAGATCCCCTTTCCCCCTTTATTCGCATTTTACGAATCAAGCGGGGAGACACGGGGGGGGAGGGGGGGGGGGGCTATTCCTACCCACGACCCCCTAGGAGATCTATGACAGGGAACAGACTCGCTCTACATGTATAGCTAAGCAGACTGTCACACCCCAACGCCAGAATTACTATCATTCAGACTGTGAAAGGATGGAAGGCTTGCATTTCTGTGGAAGTCAGTCGTGTTGGCGGTGTTGATCCAGTGAGGACGAATAATGGCAAGAAGGCCTGGGTTGATCATCCCGAAATGTTCACACCATGAATGCATCGGTATGAAGTGTACATTGATTACTTTACATTACTTGGGTACTTTGAATACCATCTTACAAATTCAATTTTTGGTACGCGATGTAAATGGTTTATCAATGTCTCCAGATACAAAAATAGCATATATATCATTATGATAAGATTGCCGTCATCAATTGCTGATTCATCTCATATCTGTCCTTCACCTTGGTCAACTTTCACTGCAGTGGAATTTAAAAATAAACACGACATTTGCATTCGTCAATGGAGACTCAGGGATAGCAAAACATTGTCTTTAGGAGTAAAAAGGTCGTGCAACTGATGTTCCATAACAGTAAATTTGCTTTACACGAATGTTTTTACTGGATGTATTTATACAAGACAATAAATACCCATCACAAGAGAGTGATGAGGGAAACTGCGCACTGCACATGTCAAAAGCTGGCATCCGTTCAGCAGCCGCTTGGAAGCCTATTCACAGTGGGGAAGCATCAGGAAAGACCATTTCACCACTTGCAATTGTCGTGTATGAAGCAGCTCTCAACACTTTCACTGCATGAAAAAGACCTATTCTAATCAGCATAAAATCGACAAGTGCACTAGTCAGAGAATTAAGAAAGTTTTGATTACTTGCTTACTCGTTCCTTTCTCAGGCAAATTCCACGACAAAAGCTTGAATTGCCCGGAAATCATTTGATTTCATTCCGTTTATGTATACACACACGCGCGCCTGCACACGCTCGCGCAAATACACAGACTTGCTCGTTTCCCTTTTTGGTTATATTTTCACAGCAAAGTAAGGGAGTCGATTAGGGATGCTGTACTAGGAAATGTGAACAATAACCACCGTCACGTCCTACCTACATCAGGCTACAATTAACATCAGACTCTTTAAAGTCAGTTTATCAAACTAAGATGATCCCAGCCGAAACTGTACTTTTTATCGTCCGTTCACTAGTTGCGTCTTTGTAGTGATAGACAATAAAAAACAAAGAAATAAACAACCTGCTCCTGGATACAAGAATCAGAGTAAACACAGCGTCGGATCTCTGTCTCAAGCAATTGAGCAAACACGTTGCCACACTGCAGCAAACTTCAGCCAGCGCTCCTGAACTTTCACCACTCAAATGCTCCCTCGATCCTGCTCCGTGTTCCATGCACCTGAAATCTGTCGCGTCTTCTTCAGTACCAACTCGGTCGAAACTTTGTCGTCTGCTTCTCCCAATCTGCTCAGACCCCGGAAGCCAAGAGGTGGGGCGGGCAAGGGTGCTGTGGACTAACAAGGAAAGCGTTTTAGTTTACGCACTTCGTTTTAATCCCTTGGAATGGACTCGGCCAGACCAGCCAAAGCCATTTCCTTTTACCATGTCTGGAAAATTGGACGCGACGGATTCATTTCCCTTGACAAATCTATTCAGCGCGGCCCAGGGAGGATCTTGGAAATCCCCGACAGGATCCGTAGGCACCCGGGCGAGGAACAAGGGAGCCATGGTGTGCGCGTTAGGACTTGCCGTCGGGTGCAGTAAAAGAGACCACGGAGGCGAGGTAATCAGGATAATAAATGAGAGAAAAAAGAGGAAATGGTTTATTTTTCCTCCATTTGTTTGGTCAGAAGAACTCTAAGAAGCACCCTGAACAACGTGAGTGAATTGGAAACAGTGGCAAGAAAAGCTGGTTGACACAGCTACATTGTGAAACTACATTGCTCTGATTTCCCTGAAGACAATCGTCTTTGTTCTTTCTGACCATCATTTCAGAGCGCAATGCCCGTAGGACTTCGTTTCCATCGATGTTTCTATTCACTAAGTAACCATCTTTTTGAAAGGCCTTTATCACCTGTGGTCACTGGTATTGATACTTGTGGCCACTGTGGTAGAGACATCAGGTTCTACTGAACTTCGGCGACCCCAGCTCTGGGCTGCAGGAGTGGAATTTGATGACTGCATCCCTCACAGTCCTGAGGACACGTTGCAGACGATGTGCGAGTGCCTCATATATAAGGATCAAAACGACGGACAAACAAACAAGCCTTTGCATAGCTTCTCAGATTTTCGGCTTTACTTGCCTTCCTCAGGAGTACACTGAAGCGTTTAACTACTCACCAAATCACTGCACATGAGGCTTGACAAGAGTTCAAGCATGTAAGGGCACGATAAAGGGCATTACTAGAATGGATAAAGGGAACATAACAGAAGGGTTGAATACAGTTCACGTAAAAAAAACCATGGGGCATGGGAGGTGGTGGGGAGGGAAGGGGAAAGGGGGGTAAGGGGAGGGTTAAGGGGGAGGGGGAAAGGGGGAGGGGGGAAGGGGAAGGGGAGGCGAAGAAGGGGGAAACGGGAACTTATGGAGAGGGACCCATGACAGCCGGCCTGCTCACCATAAATGACCATCTTCACATACACACATACACATTCATATATCCATACAGGCATACAAGGTCTCGCTCTCACTGAGACCCACATTCACACGTCAACCCTCTCACAAGAGTACCACCATTCATAAGTGCACCAAACTGCACAAGTCAGAGTGCGTGTCCGCCCGCACTCATAACCACACCGACACGCAAACACCCACACTCGCATGCACACGCAGGCCTACGCATAGACCCCCCGTGTGCCCACACACGCACGCGTGCACAGCACCGAGACATACACTCCCACGTGCGCAAAATGCACCAGCCACCCCGATTCTTCTTGAAGAGTCACGTGCACATGCACAAGTCCAGTGATCCACTGGGGTGGATCAAAATCGGAAAGATCATTCCAAAGTGTCCAGACCGTTCGGTGTTAAGGTCAAGAGTTTGTCTATCACGAACATCCTTTATTACGACAGACCTTAACTGATGCATCACTTCTCGTGACCTAGTATGCCTTACAAAAAATAATTCTATTCGGAATAATTATGGTTAGTAGGGAATGAAAAAGCATGTCGTTGCAAGCGGCAAGGTCAGGAACACTGGATCTCAACACAGCCTTCAACGCAAAGTAGAGAGGACATGGACGGAAAGTGCGATGCAATTTTCATTCGTGGCAGCGGGTGCGCGATTCATAATTCATTGCAATTCTCCCCCTTAGGAGTCCCTCAGCTTCGATAAGCAGGAAATCGTGGAATACAAGTAGCTTCAACCACGAATGGTGAACTCAAACCCACGCTGCTGGATCAGCCTGAGTCACAGGTCCCACTCAGACACACGTGTTCCAAATACTCATCACACAGGACCACAAACAGGTAGTTCCTCTCGCAAAGGCCTAAAACTTCCATTACCCCGATTTACCTTAAGTTCCCCATTTCGGGCCAACGATGCGAGACACCATGTTTAGCATCCCTGCCATGCTGAAAAAAGTTTCCTCTCCCCGGGTGCTGGTATCATTCCGACAACTGCCCCATGCACTTTGAAATGACAGCCTTGATGGAGCGCAAGCAAGAACGTGTTGGGATATCGCCTGACAAGCCACCCACGATAGGACTATTTTCGGCCTCGAGTGCAAAAGTTCTCCCACCCAGGAGTAAAACGGGCACCTATGAGGGGTGAGCTTGAAGATTGTGAAAGCTAACTTTGGCACGTTCGACCACAACCTGGTTGCATGCTCTCCAGAAGGGTTGAAATGGGGCTGGAGTAATAAAAAGAGTGACCGGATGACCAGGGGGTAAAAGTGTGGTGTTTGAGCACCCATTGACGGGAGGAAAGAAGCAGTACAAAAACGTGCACCATTACCTTTGCCTTTTGCTTCTCCGTTTATGAAATTTTATTCTAGACCAATAGGATGATACAAGATCGGACAAGAGCGTCACATAAACGCTCCCACTCTCAATCAGCACCTTGTGGCCCAGCCAGAAAGTCTGGATCACGTGGGCGAGACATTTACGACGTGTGGGCGCCACTCTGTCTGAATGTCGGTCTTCCTTCGTGCGTACGAGGCAGACTGGCAACCTGGCCGCCGTAAATGGATGGGATGCCTGTCGTGTACTCATCGACCTCAGATGCATTAGTCCTCTTCCCAATTCCACCTCCGCTGTAAAACCTGGCCCCCTACAATGGATCGGAGTGGAGTGGAATCCAATGGGGCTCCCTACTCGGCCATTGTGCCACGTGCGTTGGGAGAGAGAGAAGCCAGGGAGAGTAAGGTTTCCATGGGACTTCACCGCCTTCTAGAAGGAGGTCTTTTCCAGGTTGGAGACAACCGGTTCGACCCTTCCTTTTTTTGTGAACGGAGCATTTCTCTGACTGAAATCAGTCCGCTGTCTCCTTCCAGGCTTGGGCATTCTCCGTGACGGATTGCATTCGCTGGCAGTCCTCTCAAACTCGATCGGGACAGTCAAACATTTCCAAAGGAAATTTCCATGTAAATTGCACACGTCGGTCAACTCGAGACGAGATGAAAGGGCAACTGCGCTTTGTTGTGCAAATTCTGTCGAAACTGCTCAACGAGTCCATGGAAACCAGCCATCGTATCCTGAAATCCTATCGAGCCGATTCTCCAGCATGGGTTTCGAGGTAATTCTCTGAAGAAAGGATGAGAGGCCAATGTTTCGCATTGACCATAAAGAAAGGTGACTGGAGGATGAATGAGCTGCCTGCACGAAAGCCTCCGATTGCTCGGGCGCCATTAAATGACAAAGAGAACCCCAATGAAGGAGGGATTTTTTTTAGTAACGAAGCACAAACCCAACCGTTTCTTTTTTCTAAAAGCGAATATCTTCCTTCGCCCTCTTTTCTTCTTAGGGAGAGACAGTACGAAAAACAACATAATTTAAAAGATGGATCAATTGAATGCTTTATCTTGTCAATCTTTTCGCTTTTTGTTTTAAATCAAGTACTTTTTCCTCCGTAGATATACACCCTGCCGCCTCTGGTGCGGCCAATCGTTTCTCTGCCTAGTGTTTTTCCCCCGGCAGTGGTTAGGAGTGCAAGCTATTCATTTTGTGGACAACACCACTCTATTGTTAAATCACAGAGAGAGAGAGAGAGAGAGAGAGAGAGAGAGACAGACAGACAGACAGACAGACAGACAGTCAGGCAGGCAGGCAGGCAGACAGACAGACAGAGACACACACAGAGAAAGAGAGAGAGAGAGAGAGAGAGAGAGAGAGAGAGAGAGAGAGAGAGAGAGAGAGAGACTGACTGACCAGATTGTCCTGACACTCATGACGTTAAACCACACTTAGTGTCTCCGCTTTGCCGAGAAACGGCTTCGTGCATTTGTTCAAGATCTGGTTTTCTTTATCCCTCCAGGTTTACTGGAGGTCCTACAGACTTTATCTGTCTGTCTGTCTGTGTGTGTGTGTGTGTGTGTGTGTGTGTGTGTGTGTGTCTGTCTGTCCCGTCTCCACGGCTTATATCTCAAAAACTACTGGACGGATTTCCTTGAGATTTTGCACACTAACTGGAAGTTAGGTCCGATTGAATGTATCAAATTTTCAGAATCGAGGCTTGAAGAGAAAGTGTTTTTTTTTTAAGGTCGTATAATCGAAGCACCTCTCTAACAAGAAGGGCAAAGCCCATACGACTCACATGCTTGACCTTGACCTTTATATGACCTTGACCTTCAGGTGACCTTCAAGGTCAAGGTCAAACAACTAAACCTACCAATGACATCATACACTAAGAAATGCTTTACACATTTTTCCTACCAAAATACATGTGACCTTGACCCAAGGTCAAGGTCATCCAAGGTCATGCAACACAAAGCTGTTAATTCAAGACATAGGAAGCACAATGGTGCTTATTGGCACTTTCTACCATGAGATATGGTCACTTTTAGTGGTTCACTACCCCATTTTGGTCACATTTCATAAGGGTCAAAGTGACCTTGACCTTGATGATATGTGAACAAATGTGTCTCATGATGAAAGTATAACATGTGCCCCACATAATTATTAAGTTTGAAACAGTTATCTTCCATAGTTCAGGGTCAAGGTCACTTCAAAATATGTATACAATCCAACTTTGAAGAGCTCCTGTGACCTTGACCTTGAAGCAAGGTCAACCAAACTGGTATCAAAAGATAGGGCTTGCTTTGACCTATATACCACTTGTAGCTAAGGTCGCCATTCTCAATAACGTGGGAGAAAATTGGGAAAATGTGAAAAATGACTGTTTTTGAGACCACATTTATGGCTCCTGTGACCTTGACCTTGAAGCAAGGTCAAGTCACTATGTATGTTTTTTGAGGCCTTGTCATCATACACCATCATGCCACATTTGGTGTTGATAGACTTAATAGTCTCCGAGAAAAATCCAACGTTTAAGTTTTTTACGGACGCCCGGACGGACGCCCGGACGGACGCCCGGACGGACGGACGGACGGACGACACGGCTCAGTACATAGACTCACTTTTGCTTCGCATGTGAGTCAAAAATTATTGAAATGACAATTGACGGAAAAGCCAAATTTGACGTCATTAATAACGTTACGTCATTTGCAAGTACAATTTCGATCCTATATGCCAGGACACGAATTTCGAAACACCTGGGGATGGCGAAATTCCAACATGTGCGACGTCATCAATAACGTGACGTCATTTGCGAGGACAGTTTATAGGAGAATTAATTTAGATAGATATGTCCTCAGATGTCTAAGGCCGCGAGGCCTTTATCTGATCTTTTGATCAGTACTTATGGCTACTCTCACTCTCTCTCTGTCTCTCTCTCTGTCTAGAGCTCTCTCTGTCTAGAGCTCTCTCTGTCTCTCTCTCTCTCTGTCTCTCTCTCTCTCTGTCTCCCTCTCTCTCTCTCTCTCTCTCTCTCTCTCTCTCTCTCTCTCTCTCACAGTACATGTAGTCTTTGAACATCGTGTCAATCTGTTTTTGAAGCTGTTTAATGATGAACACTGAATTTGAGAACACTGGTAAAGGAGAAAGAATTATATCTGTGTGTCGACTCTCTGTCTCTACATTTCAATTGACGTAACAGCAGAAATTATGGGTAACCTTTTACACAGTTTTAGATCGAAATCGAGTCCTTCGTATGTTGAACGTCTACGTTGAATAAATACTTTTTGTCTGCATTTCTCGTACTGGCACAACTTGGTGACTTAAAGAAGTCGCTCCACTCCACGTCTACGAGATCGTTGTACAATTTGTAAGCCTATATTAGGTCACCACGAATTCTTCTTCTCCTCACTCAATAGTACTTGTACTACCAAGTTGAAGTTCTGTTCCTGTGGCCTAGTGGCAGTGAATCGATAATAAACTTACCTGAAATAGACCTTGAGTATCCTAAAATGTACAAGACCACTCAAATTTCATTAACTATCATCCGTTTTCCTACAATTGTGTAGTACAATCGTTTTAGCGTTTTTAATCGACCCTGATACGACCTATCGCGATTTTGTCCTTTCATATCATGGTCGAAACTTCGCTGGCTTCGCGGATTGCTTTCGCTTATCAGACGACAGCTTCGTATACAATCATCACTGCGAGGCAGCGCGAAATTTACCGAAGTCGACCAAAAAACTCGCATTCATACAAATAATGAACCAATTCGAGTTTCTTTCTCAAATTATTCAGACTTTGTCCGATTATTACCACGGTAAGATAGCAGGAATTTCACACCCGGCGTCATCGCTTCTGATTGGCCGGTTTGTGTCACGTGACTGTGATAGTTTCGTCTGCTACTCGCTCTGACGTTATGGTCCAAGTAGTTTGATGTTTACTTCGTCCGCTGAACGCTGCCAAGACTAATGCGCGAATGAATGAAGTATGATTTCATAATTTTTCAGGATTAATACAAATTTATATCAAATACATCAGTTCAATTTAATCGAGTCAATTAATCGAGTACATGTCCACCAAGTCAAAAATGTGTTGAGTGGAATGCAAGTCAGAAAAGTTACACTTGCAGTCTAACACCATCAGATTATCTGCAACTTTTCGAAGCGAATCTAGCCTAAAAACCTACCAGTTATGCAACGTGTTAACAGGATTGACTCGTTCTGTTCCACAGTTGGCGGAGAACGTTTCAATTTTGCTGGTTTTCAGCATTACGCGATCGCGCAATTTTTTTCTTCAAATCAGAAATAGCTTTACATTTTTGTCCTCCTGTAACCACTATCAGATGTCCAGCGTCGGCATTAACAAAGAATTACAGAAAACCCACAACAACTATTATCTTTTTATCCATAAATAAAGATACTTCATACACAACACTTTCATGAAACACAAACAAACAAATGAAAATATAGATTTTTTTTCACCAGCATTGTCCACTTTAGGGTGGCGAACTTTTGTCTAAGTCTAATGGCTCGTGTGGTAGAGCATTGGACTCGTGGTCATGCATGACCAGGGTCGATTCTGCGCTGAAACTTTTTTCTTCTCTTTTTTCGAGAGGTTGTGGGTTCCAACCCGACCTGGTTTTTTGTGTTTTTGTTCATGTGTGTTTTTTCCCCATCTTTTCTCGAGAGGTTGCGGGTTCGAACCCGATCTTTTTCATTTTTTTAAATATGCCAAAACCTGGAGGTTCAGCGCCAGCGGTTTTTATTTGAGGTTTTTGTGGCTTTTATCAAATTTACAAGTGGATTTTGTGGCGTTCGGATAAAAAAAGACAATGCATCGTTTGGGAGGATATTAAGTCTATCGCAAGAAATTCTGCATGTTTCTATTGCGTCCTTCTACCCTGTTACCTGTGTGCGTGCTTACCTTTTTGGTGGCAAACCCTGCACCCTTGCCGTTGCAGCAGTCCTCTGTAGTCAGGTACGTCCCTTTGCGCACTATGCCTGCGCACTTGGTGTTCCTCTTCAACTTCCGGAAGCACAGAAGCTTACCTGCAAAGGACAATGGTCAGTGACGCAATGTCAAGATTAGCGTGAATCCTGTTCAACTGAATATCGGAAGCATTTGATCGATCGCATCACTTTTTTCACACATTGTTTCGTATGACAAAGAAGTGAATGCAATGACAAAGAGTCTACGAACTGTCATCGGCACAAACATGCAGGCACAGACGTAGTGTCACTATCCAGAAATCTGGAGGACCTACCTATCACAACAACAAACACACAAAAGTGCTGCAAAATCCACAATATGCCCTCACCCCACACCACACCACACCAAACTCAGTCTGCCTGCCCACCTGCCTGCTTGCCCGCCTGCCTGGCTGCGTGCCTGTAGACGTACGTATCTGTCTGCCTGCCTGCCTGCGTATCTTTCTGTCTGTCTGCCTGCCTCTCTCTGCCCGCCCGTCCGCCCTTCTGTCTGTCTGTCTGTCTGTCTGTCTGTCTGTCTATCTGTCTGTCTGTGTATGTCTGTCTGTCTGTCTGTCTGTGTCTGTGTCTGTGTCTGTGTCTGTGTCTGTGTCTGTGTCTGTGTGTCTGTGTGTGTGTCTGTCTGTCTGTCTGTCTGTCTGTCTGTCTGTCTGTCTGTCTGTCTGTCTGTCTGTCTGTCTGTCTGTCTGTCTGTCTGTCTGTCTGTCTGTCTGTCTGTCTGTCTGTCTGTCTGTCTGTCTGTCTGTCTGTGTCTGTCTGTCTGTGTCTGTGTGTCCGTGTGTATGTCTGTGTGTGTGTGTGTGTGTGTGTCTGTCTGTCTGTCTGTGTCTGTCTGTCTGTATCTGTCTTTGTCTGTGTCTGTCTGTATCTGTCTGTGTCTGTCTGTCTGTCTGTCTGTCTGTCTGTCTGTCTGTCTGTCTGTCTGTGTGTGTGTGTCTGACTGTCTGTCTGTCTGTTTGTGTGTCTGTCTGTGTGTCTGTCTGTGTGTCTGTCTGTGTGACTGTCTGTGTGTCTGTGTGTCTGCCTGTCTGTGTGTATGTCTGTCTGTCTGTCTTCCTGTCTGTCGCAGGT
>JAWQFJ010007311.1:30000-32500 GCA_034096865.1 Theodoxus fluviatilis
TTTCAAAACGCTTGGGTCCCCCTGTCGTAACCGTGGATATTTAGGAAATTGCAGTACCTTTCGCTTAATCAGGGTTCGACATTGCCACTTCAGTTCTAAATGAATAGGCCTCCATCTTAATGCAGGCTCTATCGCAGTTTGAAAAGGCTACCGTTAGTCTCTACTTCTTACACCAGGGGCGGGTTTCAAAATAGGTAGTCGATCTTGGTCGCAAGATCTTGCTTCGCAGTAAGAGCTAGCTAAAAAAGAAACTACCCAACGTGACGAAGTAATGCGCATGCGTAGACGTCACGACAAGAGGTGAACTGGCCACATTTCAATGGCCGACGTGTTGCCGGTTCATTCAGAAAACGCTCTATTTCGAGATACTAGCAACCCATCCAAAGAAAATAGAAGCCATGCACAGCATTAATTTATCAAAGGTGTATGTTGAATGCATTAATAGATCGTGAAACCTCCTACAGTTTACACATCGAATGCAGGTCAACGCATCCACGACGAACTTTTGTCTCGAATCTTAAAAGCTAGGCACCTCTCAAGCTGCCTCGCTCAATCTACGCTCGTCTACGATTGGCTCGATAGCAAGCAAAGAATGAAACTGCCCATTCGGCGAGATCTACGTAGATCTACCGAGATCTTCGCATTTTGAAACCCGCCCCTGAATGAGCACGCAGATCCATGCAGATAGGACATTAATTTTAAGGTAAAATCGATCTGAAAGGCGAGGGTAACAGAGTGCAATATCTTTTCTAGTTCTTTTGACAATGCACCAAGACAAGGAGTGAGAAAAGATTATGATGAGTATTCGGTTTGCTCCAATGAAGAAAGGATTTATGTTTTTATTTCGGATGAAAAATATATAAATTTCCAGCCTGTTGAAGTCGACTTGGACAAAATCTTCAAGAGATGCGTCCAGGCATATTTGTGAATAGCATTAGGCCTAATCAAATCCTGTTAAAAAGGGGAGACGCACAGCTTGCCACCTCGGCAACGGGGCTCTATTATTTCCCTCCCCTCCAACACCCTGCCTTTCCAGTCCACCCATCCCCATCCCTCACCCCAACCATCACCCCCTCCTCACCCCTCCTCCTCCATTCATCTGCTCGCTGTGCTTCTACCCCTTTCTCTCTCAATTCCCACGCCATGTTCTCCTTCTACCTTCCCAGTTAATAATTTCGCCGAATTCGCCGCAGATCGAAGCAGGCATTGCGCGGAGGGAGTAATCAATCCCAATTTGCGGCAAACGTTTTGGGTTGGCAAATTTCTAGTTTTCTGCTCAGATGACCTTGCAAGCGCCGCGCGTGTTTACGAGCGTCAGCCTGCCGCCTGGTCACGGGACGCATGCAGGCGCACTTCAATTGCTTTCTTCTCGAACGGCCCACTCCATAGACTTGCTTGAGTTTCCATGGAGAGTGGAATCGGGGCGTTTGACCTTCTAGACCTCCAGTCTTGGCCTGAATCTCCAAGTTTTCGTTACCCCGATTTTTTCCCAAATTCTCTCCAGAAAGCTCACTTCCGAAATCGATTATTGCCGACAGAAAGTCGGTCTCTTCTTAGCAGCTCTGTGATGATTACGGAAAAAGCACGGGGCAATCTTTTCTAAAACTTTTTGTTATTTTCTCTCAAAGCACACTTCGAGAAATGACGGGAAAATTATTTTCCTTTCCTCCTTCCTTACGAAGGAAATACATCATTCTCGAGGAAAAACAGTCCCTGGTCGTTCCGACTTTGCTTCTTATATTTCACAATGGCACCGAGGTCCTACGGCTCATGACGCACGCTTTCTAGGGCCTCGGGGGTGGTCTGCCTGTAAGGAGCAGAGGAAAAAGTGTTCAGCCCGGTAATGGTCTCTGCTTTAATGCACAATGAAAATGTCGAAGTGTGCTTGACCCTTTTAACTGTAAAACTTTCATTCCATTGCCTTGACAAATAAACGGAAATACATTACCGAGGTTTCTTTCATCATTGCTTGCCTCTCTACGTCGAAGTATGTATAGAACTAAAAAGAAGTCAACGTAAGTGGTGAATGAAGTCGCTGCGGGTATTAAGAAATATGTTTTTAAAAACATAAACACTATTAAGACCCAATTAATTTCTTGATAAGTTGAAAAACTAGAGATTTGTAATAGCAGAATTTTCATTATTGCTGTAAAACCTATGACACGATCAAATGTTGTGCCAATGCCACTGGTAGCCTGTTTGACTGCCTGGGATCGCCCCTGGCTAAGCAACTGGAGCAGATCAGAGAAGCCCAGCAGCCAGGGGCTCCAGCTGAAGAACGGGGTAGCGAGCGTCAGTAGCCATTTATAGCACAAGACGGCACTCAACCCAACGGCACTCTTGGGTGAAAAATTGTACCTGCCCGGTCAATCTTGACAGTCACTCGAAAGAATGAAGGCTCGACATCAGAGAAACTCTCCCACGGTTAGCTTGACGATGCTTGATGCATTTATCACCTTCACAATACGTCTTACCACAAAGCAAGATTCTAAGCACGTGC
>JAWQFJ010007311.1:37500-42500 GCA_034096865.1 Theodoxus fluviatilis
ACACACACACACACACACACAAACAAACACACACACGGATCAATCGCTTGATCGAGTGGCACCTATTTACAACGGGACAGCAGAGATCGTCACAGACGAATACACACGCAGAAACCTTGCTTAACACTATAAATAACACATCGACAGCCTAGAGAAATATCAGGCTCGGCACCACAGTCACCCTAAGTAGAGCCTGCGACAGGTATTCGAAGTGGTCGAAAACTGAACGCGAAGCAGTCGAGTAGTGGTCGCGATTGACATCAACAACCGTGACACGCTGAGTAGGTCACGGTGACAACAACAAGCGAGCGGTCAACTCTGACAGATCGAGTCTACTCTCTCACCTGTCAAGTGACATCATTGGAAGAAATAATTATCACACGATATCATTTTACGCAGTTGCAGTTCCCCCATAACTCAGCACAGAAAGACTGCAGTGTCAGTCGAGCGACGCGATGATTCTAACGCGTCAATACAGGTTTTCTCGGTCAGTCTCGGTTTCTGCGCGAGACTTTCCAAATATGGCAAGTGCCGCTCGCGTCAAGCTGCGAGTGTGCGAGATGAGGACGCAAGCGGCTCACAGCTAGCGGCCAAGCGCCGTAGGACGCAAGCAGCTTGCGTGACAAATGGACGCCTAGTGTGCGACGGGCCTTAAGCACAACCGTCTTCTTTAAAATATTCGACTCACAGGTGCAATCTCTCCTGTTGTACGGTGCGGAGATATGGGGCATGGGTAATGCAGACATAGTAGAAAAAGCCCATTCTTTTGCCTGTAAAAGGATTCTTGGCCTGTATAGCTATACCCCTAATCACATGGTATACGGGGACCTAGGAAGGTACCCTTTATCCCTTTCAGCCTGCACGAGAGCGATAAAATATTGGCTTAAAGTGTGCAAAATGCCAAACAGCAGGCTCCCCAAACAAGCATATCTCTGGCTTCTCAACTGTAATGTCTCCCCAAATAGGAAATGGACAGTATTCATTGAAAATTGCTTGTCAAGATATGGTTTTGCCTATGTATGGCTAAATGGCGGAGTCGGTAATGAAAAATCCTTCCTTAAGGCATTCAAGCAAAGACTCCGCGACTGCTATAGCCAACAATGGCACGAGGAAAATGCCGCCAGTGAAAGATATAGCTGGTACGCTTCGTTCAAAAATTTCTTCGGAGAAGAAGAGTACCTGCATGTTATAACAATTAAAAAGTTTCGTGATGCTTATTCAAGATTTAGATTTGGTGTCAACAACCTGAAAACAAATAAGCACCGTTTTACTCCACTGAGCAATGACCTGAAATGCCCCTTTTGTCGAGTAAATGAAGATGAAAACCACTTTTTGGTACAATGTACACACTATGATGACCTACGAAAAAAATTCCTCGGACAACATCTGACTCCAGGAATAAATATTTTCCAATTGATGTCCACTACAAATATGATAACATTAAGAAATGTGGCTATGTATATCCACTATGCTATGAATCGTCGAGAGGAAAACTGCAGTTGATTATGTATCATGTGACTCGTCCACCTGTAATCTATCATGCAAAATTGTAATGGGCGGTCGGCCTAAAAACAATAACAAAGTCAAAAGTCAAAAGTCTCTTTCTCTCTCTCTCTCTCTCTCTCTCTCTCTCTCTCTCTCTCTCTCTCTCTCTCTCTCTCTGTCTCTCTCTGTCTCTGTCTCTGTCTGTCTCTGTCTCTCTCTCTCTTTCTCTCTCTCTTACACACACTTACACACACACACACACACACACACACACTCACACACACACACACACGCCAGCTGCAGACTCCACGCCGCTGACAAGACTCCACTTCAGACAGGGAGCGGGTGCCGCACTTGAGAGAGGGAGGGAGACGAGAGAGCCCTTGAGAAGACCGAGAGAGGGAGGGCAAGGAAATTAGATTTGCCTGGATGCATGGACGGAATAAACTGGGCGAAGTGCTCAGTTTGCTCTGTGATCTGGACTGTGTCATTTCTGAGAGCGATAGTGACGCTTGATATTCGTTTTCAACAGCCTCCACACGTGGGCGATTTCCCTTTCAGTCGTGACCCGACCAATCTGCTTCATGTTTGCACACCGTCTGATCCACGAGGAACTTCACGTCTGGCCTTTACAATGAGTAGTAGAAAGAGAAATGAGCCGCGTATATCATAAAACTTATTTTCGTTTTTTATGTCTCTGAACTCGAATGCACTTGGCCAAGAACGAACGCTCCGCAATTTTCAACGAATCGCCCTGTAAGAAAAAAGCTTTCGCTATCCCGTTTCATATTTATGTAAAAACGTAAGAAGCATTCGTGCGGAATACTGTTCTGGAGTAAGTTGCGCTGTGGTCTATTTTCAAAAGTCAATAGACCGAAAGTGAGTTTCATTCCTGAAAATTCTATCACTTTCCATTTGCCGCTGGCAAAGTGGTATAGTCCACAGAAAGACAACCATCTTCTGCCTCTCAACCCCCCCCCCCCCCCCCCCCCCACCCCCGCCCCCCCACTCCCCCCTTTCCCTCCCTCGTCATCCACAAGAAAAATGTATACACACTTTTGTGGAGTAAAGTGGTCTAGAACAACCACAGTGACGAAAAGGGAAAGGCACGCATACAGCGGCAGATAGAATAACGCGTGCAAACAGACTCATACACGCACGCACGCACCCACACACGTACAAAAGCAAGCGCATACTCGCCAAAACCATACCCACACAGATACACACACGCCCACGCGCGCGCGCGGACGCGCGCATGCATGGTCCCATTTATGCATGCTCGCACGCGTAGTCACAAACACATACAAGCGCTTACGCGGGCATATGCACCCATGCACACGCACACGCATGGGCACGCACACAGACAGATGCGCGCGCGCACGCACACACACACATACACACACTCACATGTTCGCTCAGTCACGCGGTTGCACGTTTGCTCTCTTACATCAGCACTTCGTTACACAAATAAGACTAAAATGACGCAAGACAAGTTACCGGGGGGGGGGGGGGGGGGGGGGGGCTGGGGAGGGGGGTAGGGGGTGGGAGGGAGGGAGGGGGGCTGGCGGAGACGTCGCTTCAACACACTACATGGATGCTACCGAACACGACAATGAAACTAAATAATTCATTCCTGATGACACTTTTTTCCAAGCCACCGTATGCACGCGGTCTTGATGACATCAATGCGTGCGCGGAGGCGCGTCCGAAGGCGGGTTACCCAGGACTCATTCTAGTAAACTAGAGATTTCGCCTACCGGCAATACTACTGACTCGGGTTTACAGAATGCCTAGGACTAGGATACGCTAGCAAAGCTAGTAAAGGCAATCCAACTAAGGCGCGTTTCGTTTCAGAAGATGTTCAAACCATTCGCCCGCTCGCCGGTATTAAATAGAAATTTTCTCGGGCTAAATCAAACTGAGTCGCTCTCCTGACGGGCGAGTGAACGAAAAAGAGAGAGGAATTTATAGAGAAGTAAAGTGCTTCGACACTGTTTCCAAGGGCGCGTTTGTTTGCCCACAAATCTCGAGATTCTCCCTGAATGGCTAGTCGAGGGCGAGTGAGAACGCTCCTATATACAGTTAGAAAAACGGCCATTCATCTCGCAAGGCGGAAGAACATGGCTGCGTCCTGGCGCCAGAGTCGGTGAAGAAGTTGCCGATAGACGAAATAACTGACAATACAGATATAATATAAGTTTTTCACTTCATAGAACACACCATGGTGTCATATCGAATGGCACGGGAACGCACAGCCCTCGCGATTCTCTCGAGATTTTGGGCGCGCGAAGTGGGCGGTTCAATAGGATTCTCGCTAAAACTGGCTTTGACGTATAACGTGATCGATATGTGACAGAAACAGCATGGAAGCGCTATATTTTATTTTATCTGTGTGTTTTTTTTCTTTATTTACTCGCCCGTTGGTCGAGCGACTCAGCTGTTTCATCTAACCTGAAAAAAATGTTTATTCCCCACGGGCGAGCGGGCGAATGGTTTGAACGAACAGTTTTTGAAACGAAACGCGCCTCAGTTGGATTACTTTGCTAGAGTGTCCTAGTCCTGGGCAACCCGCCTCTGGCAAGAACCGGGCCGAATTGTATGCAAATGAGTCAACCGTTCCGATTCTTGACCGGATCGGCAGCAAAACCGGGGGACAACCGGTACTCCTACAATGGCTGCGCTCGATTTATCCGCCTGAATCCGTCGGCCGCCACGTCACCGCAGTCCCCCGAGACGTGATCGGCTAATCGACAGCTTTCGTGCCAATCGAGCGCTTTCGGCTGATCAACATGGCGGCACAATTGTGGTGTTTAGAAGAGTTACTAGACAGCGGTAGCGATGATGAGGAAATGTGCTGTATTCTTGGTTTATGGTAAGGTTTGAGGTTATTGTGTAAATTGAACATTTTCATTACCACTACCTATGCCCTGATAAGTGACTCCTGAGCCTAGGTGCAGTCAAAGACCCTATAATAAGACCACGCACTCGAGCGATTTTCCTTTACGCAAAGGGAGGTCAGAATGTAGAGTTACGTCCCTTTGCGAGATAATTTTCAATTCGAACTTAATGCAGGATTTCTCACCGTCAACCACACATCGTGCACACAATAAAGAAAAAAAATCGTAATCTACTTCAATTATCCAGCGGAGATTGCAGCGAGGTGACAAATTAAGGCACACATGAGTCAGCGGAGAACGAATTATCGAGTATTTTCAGTGTCGAAGCGTCACAAAACATAAACCCTAGTCTGGTCGTCGCCATCTTGGATCTTCGTTCGCCTCAGAAAACCTGAGGGCGGACCCGGCGGTCGCCGAGTGATCCGCCAGTCACGTGACCTGAACAAATCGAGCGCAACAAAAAAAAAACGCCGGTGCCCCGTCTCGCCCGCCGGCGGATTCCGGCGGACAAATCGAGCGCAGCCAATGTTTAAGAAGCAAAACAAAACTGAACAAAATATCATTCGCACGACAGCACCGCTATTTGACAGGAAAGATCGAAAGACCAAGTTCGTGTAG
>JAWQFJ010007311.1:47500-57500 GCA_034096865.1 Theodoxus fluviatilis
TTCGTGATTACCAGGACGAGGTAAAAAATGAGATGAGAGAGAGAGAGAGAGAGAGAGAGACAGAGAGAGACAGAGACAGCGAGAGAGACAGAGACAGAGAGAGATGCAGACAAGCATTCAGGATGACAGACGGACAGACAGAGAGAAGGACAGGCAGGCAGGCTGGCAGACAGAGACAGACAGAGACAGAGACAGACAGAGACAGAGACAGACAGAGACAGAGACAGACAGAGACAGAGACAGACAGAGACAGACAGAGACAGACAGAGACAGACAGAGACAGAGAGACAGAGAGAGAGAGAGAAGCAGACAGACAGACAGACAGACAGACAGACAGACAGACAGACAGACAGACAGACAAACACAGAGAGAGAGAGACAGAGAGAGACACAGAGAGAGAGAGAGAGAGAGAGAGAGAGAGAGAGAGAGAGAGAGAGAGAGAGAGTCTTTGGGTACACTTAGAGCATCTATACATGTGCATATTTCCTAAATCATAACATTGCGATTTCAGTTACGTATGCGATCAGTCTCAAAATGTCAACACTTAACATACATGTACATACATCATGCATATAAATCCATGTCGCATTTGCAGACCATAGCATTCAGTGCACATTTGTTGATGGAGCAAGGTCAACATAAATACACAGGGACGGAGAGTGGGGATAAACACGGTTATTACAACGCATGTTGGAGACCACCACACCCAGAGTGAATTACACACAACGTCATGGCGGTGTCTTCGTTGTGTTCCACCGCTAGCCTCTTCATTCACAGATCCTTGCAAACTGAATAGGGAAGAAAGCTGCTGTCACCTTGCTAGGAAGGGGGGGGGGGGGGGAGAGGGAGAATGCATGGAGGGATGGGATGGGATGGGATGGGATGGGATGGGATGGGATGGGTGGGGTGGGATGGGATGGAATGGGTTGGGATGGGATGGGATGAGATGGGGTGGGGTGGGGTGAGATGGGGTGGGGTGGGGTGGGGTGGGCAGGAATGCATGGATGGATACATGGATTGATGCATGGATTGATGCATGGATGGATGGGTGGGTGGGTGGGTGGACGGACGGACGGACGGACGGACGAACGGACGGACGGACGGATGGATGGATGGATGGATGGATAGATGGACTGATGATGCTTCTACGATCTATCAGCCTTTGTAGACTCTGATCTGTGTAATTGGTGTTTGGACTACAAGCAACTCAATGCAAGCCTCTATTTTCTTAGTCTCCTTTTTCGAATCACGTAGGCGGACACAGAAGGATTGCATATGTTCCTGCCTCACACCCACAGGGGTAAGGAAGGCAGGAGAAAGTCGCAACTAAATGCTTTCGCTGCCTGTCTTTGGCTTCAGTTGGATACAATGTTGATGTCGCGTTCATTAGACTTACTCGTCACCTGTGTCTTGTTTCCCATCGACGCCAGCATCGATTTTGCCATCGTTTCCTCTTCGTTTTCGTCGCGTCATTGTCGTCGTCGCCGAGAGTAACAACGATAAAAGCGCCTTCACATCTTCGACGCACTTGTCCTGAGTCTGACGTTTCCACTGGAGTTGTTTTGAAGTTGTCTAGACGCGATGTCGTTGTCATCGTCGTCGTCGTCATCATAGAGAGTTACACCGATATAAAAAAACTCTCATACGTAATACGACCATACTTCTCATTTAGTTTTTTTCTCCAGCGGAGTTGTCATACGCGATGAAATCGTCGTCGTCGTTCTCCTCGTCGTCGTCGTCGTCGTCGTCCTCCTCCTCCTCCTCCTCCTCCTGCTATCAGTAGCGCATACACTGCCCCGACAAACAAAGAGCTTACCTTCTGCCAGAGCGACAAGGCACAGGACCACACAAAGTCCCACTGCGCAGTGAAGGCCCCTCATCCTGGCGTGGGAAGGTGTCCACACTCAGACTCCAGCAGGAAGGCGCAGACACCCAGCAGCCCTAAAGGCTTGGTCTCAGTCTGCGTCCGCGTCCCACCGTCACGGCCAACGTTCACTGACGTTGGATCGCAGCGCGTGCGAGAGCTTGGGTACGCTGTGGGGTGGGCCGAGGACTAGTTCCCTTCACAACGACTCTGCCTCTACGGTAGGTCGGTGCACTGCCAGACTAGAGAACCCGACGGGGGCCCAGCAACCGCGGACGCCCACAGCTTCCAGCACGCTCGCCGCTCTCCGCCGCGTCCTCACAGATCCGCGGTCTGGACACGGGTTTCCAGGCTGAAGTGAAGTGGAGACTAAAAACCTCTCTCAGCCGGCGGCAAACCAACTCTGGTGCGCTCATTCGCGCGACACGAGAGCGCGAGTGTCGGAAGCAGTGATTGATTTCTCCAGGAAATGCTCCACGTTCGAGCTCCACCCCGACGGCGGAAACTCCGGGTAGGCAGTCACGTGGTGGGGAGGCTGCCGGTGCAGGCACAATGAAAGTGGAGGCAAACTGTCGGGGGACCAGCAGTCATTAACCTACCTGCACGAGGGTCGTTCCGATGAAAGCACCCGGCGACACGGCGCAGGTGAGGAGGAGAAAATTGCGAGTAAGGTCGGCAGCGTGTGTACGACCTCGCTGCAAGTACAACGGGTAGCGAACAGAGTGCCACTACAGCGTAGCACTTGAAGCGCTTGCTAAATCGCTAAGCGTCGCGTCAGATTAATTCACTGACATTTCATATTCCAATGGCATTTGAGACAGAAACCCTCCAGATATAAAGGACAACATCTCTCTCTCTCTCTCTCTCTCTCTCTCTCTCTCTCTCATCTTTTGTGTGTGTGTGTGTGTGTGTGTGTGTGTGTGTGTGTGTGTGTGTGTGTGTGAGAGAGAGAGAGAGAGAGAGAGAGAGAGAGAGAGAGAGAGAGAGAGAGAGAGAGAGAGAGAGAGAGAATGTCATTTTCGACTGAATCAGTTGCCACATCATTCAAATAAATTCACTGCAGAACACATTTGGTCGATTTATGATTAAGCATGATACTATCTATTTTAATACATGATACGCTGTAATCACGTGATGCACGCTGCAGGGACTGTTTGGTCGTTGGTCTTTGCAAACGTTTGTGTCGAGAGTGCAGTAATTTCAGTTAAACATGAAGCTTTGCCACATTTCCATTGTGAATGCTAAAGTCTTATTCACACTACACGACTTAGGTTTTTGGTTTGATCACAAATCTGCGCGGGTATTTTTTGCGTTATGAGCACAGTGTTAAAGTGGATTAATGTGACGTATCTGGAACCATGAAATTAAAGTAGCAAACGTTGCTGCAACTTATTCATGTCAATACAATTTCCTCTGTGGACAATGATGTGACATAATGTGAATGTGACACTGAGCATAGCGACTCTTTCAGCCTTAGTAAATGCTTCAGGTGCTATGGTGTACTGTACCGTGTTCAAAAGCATCAGCTGATGCTCTTCTTAGCGGCGGAGGTATGCTTACTGCAAGTTTTTAACCAGAGGATATGGAGGGGACGCTGACGAACAAACATATAACTCCCACGACTCGTATCCCGGTCAGTTTCCCATTAGCAAAGGCCTCACGTCGAAGCACAAAGCCAACGGAGAAAGACGACGGAACGTCAACAGCCTGACAGGAATCAAACTCCACTTTCACCGGGTGGGACAAAGCCACTCCAGTTTCAGTCACGGCTTCGGCGGGATAGGGCCCGCCACCCCACCAGACATGTGAAAGGCTGCATGTGTGCCTGTCAGGACGGCAGGCAAACAAAGCATGCGTAGAACTCATGTACCCGAAATCAATACAACGTGCCACCCGGAAAAGACCCCTCAAGCTGAATCAAATCTTGCGCGACTTCGACTTGTTTGTGGGGTCTCGGGCAGAGTAGTTGTAAGCGGACAGCAAAGATAGGGATAAAGAAGAATCGACAAAGAGGCGCGATCAAGTGGGGTAGAATGACTATGGAGTAAGGTTATGTAGGGCTCTGACTGGTGTGAGGCAAGGTCAGATACAAAAAGGAGCCGTTGTGTTGATGATGGAAAAGTGGCTTTTTAAAATTTAACTGGCGTGAAGCAAAACACCTACTACCAATACACGCTGCAGTTATGTCCTGGAACGAGAAAGAGGGAAGTAAAGTTACCGAGGCTGAATGAGGCGAAATAAGTGAAACAAGCAAAGCAGAGTTAATCAAAGTAATAAAACAATAGAAGCAGAGTCTGGTGAGCAGATGAGGTAGAATCTATTGAGGCAGGTGAAGTAGATCTCGATAAAGCGAGTAAGGTAGAGTTGGGTCCGGCAAATAGATGAATAAGGTAGAGTTTAGTGAGGAGAGTGAAGAAGGTGAGGCAGGCTGTTGTGAGGCAAATGAAGCTGATAAGGCAAAGGCTACGGTGTCAAATGAAACAAAGGGGAAAATTAGGCAGTCTAGTGAGGCAGGTGTGAAGAAAGACAGAGTGTATTGACGCAAATGAAGAAGGTGATGAATAATCTACAGAGGCAAGTGAAGCACGTCAGACGCAGTGGACACATGAGCCAGAGCTTAGTGAGGAAAATGGGAAACAGAAGGCAACGGTGCTGAGTCAAGTTATTAAGGGAGCCGGAATCTTTCTAGGCATGGATGGATGGGAGTTTTCTGGACTTTCAGCCTTTGTAGGCTATGTAAGGCCATTAATCACGAAATTCACCTGAATAGGTTAGAGTAAGCGCAAATTAAGTCACGATGCCCCTAGATATTCGCCTCTTACGAATCACGTACGGAGAAGCAGTGGGTCCATTCTTAACCCCCAACCTATCTTTCAAGGCAGGTGAGACGCAAGAGCCAAGGTCCAGTGAGACAAACTGCGAGTGTGAGTGAGAGTTATGAAAATTAAGTAAAGAAGAGTTTGGAGGAGATACTGAGGCAAAACAAGTGTCAGTTGAGGCAGGTGATAAACTTTAGTGAGGCAAGTGAGATGTCCAGTGAAGCAAGTGAGATGTCAAGTGAGGCAAGCACAGCAGAATCTTGTCAGGAAGGAGCGGCAAGACAGACATACTTTGCTTAGTATATTTAGGGAAGCAGAATCAAGCGGTGCCGAATCAAGTGAGGCAATTTAAAAGTTCAGTGAGGCGAGCGAAGCAGAGTAAGGTGAGGTATTCTGGTCATAATCTAGTAAAGAGAATTGGACTTTGGTGAGGCAATTGAGGCAACTAAGGTAGAGCCTGTTGATACCATTGGGGGAGAACTTTTGCAAGGCAAGTAAAGCAAATGAGAGAGGGTCAAAATAGGAAGGAGAGGTATATGAAGGGTGTGTGTGTGTGTGTGTGTGTGTGTGTGTGTGTGTGTGTGTGTGTGTGTGTGTGTGTGTGTGTGTGAGTGTGTGTGTGTGTGTGAGTGTGTGTGTGTGTGTATGTGTTCAATAGAGGCAAATGGTGCCAAGAAAGAGGACTCTTGAAGGCAAATAGGGTGCGAGAAAAAGGTACAAGGAGGAAATTAGCAAAGGAGCTATCAGGACGTCAAGACAGCCCTTTTCAGGACTCCAGGAATAACTTTCTGTTATCTCCGGTGTGTACCACAACGCGCGACAGCCGTCAAGAGGTCGTAAAGGCAACAAAGACTCATAAAGACGAGACGAGAGGGAGTGGACGTTGAAGTGAACAAGCGGGACTGGCTGAGCGAATGGTGAGAACACCTTCAAGGAGTAGGAAAGAAGCGAGATTGAAAGTAAAATTACAGGTGTCTGAGGGTTACTGGGTTGTCGTCGAAGCTTGATGGAGATGAACGTGACGTGGAGGTGTTGTGTATGTGTACGCGCGCGCGCGTGTGTGTGTGTGTGTGTGTGTGTGTGTGTGTGAGTGTGATGGACAGAGATGAAGTGTTGTTTCGAACTGCAATGGTAAATGCTGGCAGACAGGGATATAAAGGCTGCTGGCGAGGATGTTTTAGGACAAAATAGAAGGGGAAGCACGTGATCATGGAATCCCGGGCTTTAAAAAGACTAGACCTACTCACCACGGTCGTCATAGATGGCCACTTTTCCACCAGTAAATGTCGTGACATTAAATATGTGAGGCTTCAGCTAGAATAAGAACAAAACTTCTGTGTTCAAACAGGCATGCCCTTATAATTCCTCAAGCAAGCAATGAGTCATTCAGGTGCAAGATGCTTTAACTGCACTGCTTCTCCCTACGCAAATCGTACAAGGCGAATACACGGGGAAATCGAAACTTTACCTGCCCTAACTCGTTATTCGCTTTAGTTTTATTTTCGTGATCAATGGTCTTTCGTTGCTTACAAAGGTTGATGGTCCTCCAAAATGTCACCAGTCCAATTGTCATCTGCACACTGCATGCCGTACCCTTGTTACAGTCATCCTTGGCTCAGATTTAGAATATTTCATGACGACGAAGTACTCAGGAGCCGTCGGCTGGAGTCACTTTTCTCAAGCGATGCACCCATACATGTTTGTGCGTTTAGTTCTGAAAGACGGACCCAACAGTTATCTGAATGCAACTTACGTGAAGTGGAACGGTCAGTATCAAAGCGACAAGAAAATGCTTGTTTTTACACGAGTGCGTGTATACAATTCATTTCCCCTCAAATTTATCTAAAAATTGGTTGTACAAAGAATACAGATCTATGCAAAAGATGTTGCATTACAGCAGACTACAAATTATTCACAGAAGTTACAAAAGGAGTGATGCAGGGCAACATGCTGAGGCTCAAGTCGTTCTGAGTGTCCCCCAATTATACTCTGAAATTGGCGCCAGTGTAAAAACGCGGTTCGTTTACGTGGTGACCTTGCGCCAAACTCCCTTTTTGTGTTTTGTCCTTATTTCAGTCGCTTGGATAGCAATTCAGGATAAATGAGTTTTAGTGCTCGCCCTGAAACTGTTTCCCCCGTGGCCTCGCCTGAGGGAGGGAAAAGAGCGATGGGGATGGAAGGGACGATTACAATGCCATTCAAGACAGCGAGGACGCGGTGCATCGACCGGAAGTGCACGGACTGAAGCAAGAATCTCGCTCTCTCCTCGGCACTTCTGCCTTTTGCACCGTAACCGTTGGCCCTACAAGTGATATGATTTTTCACCTTGACCACAAGAAAAGAGCTTGCGAAATGAAGTTGACTATGATGAGCACAGATGTGTGGTCTTCTATTGAATTAGAGTTTACGTAATCCAGAAAAAACCAATGTTACTGTTCCGGGTTTTAATTCACTAGACAAAACAAGACGTCAACGTTTCCAGTATCAAACTCTTCATCGGGACAGACAGCACGAACAAAGAAGACAACAGACTTAGCTCGGTGATCCGTGTAGGCTGGAGGACGTCATGGGATCCCTTTGCACCAGCAAGCTTCTTCTTGTCTTCTTCTTCTTGTCGATCTCTAGATAATTGCGCCAGTCGCCCGCACAAATGCAGCTGTTCTCCGCAGCTCCTCCAGGTTGCCATAGAGTTTGCTCCTCACTGGTGTCGGGTCTGGCCACGTGGCTCTTCTGAGGGCATCATGGTGGGGGCAGTCTTGGAGAAGGTGTTCACCGGTCATCGAGGCAGTATCGCAAGAACATCTGTCTGTCGGACCAACTTTGAACTTGTGGAACATATGTGCCGGCAATTTGTTGTGTCCTGTTCGAAGTCTGAACAGAATGACTTGGTCAGCTCTGTTCAGAAAGTGGTAGCTGTCATTTTGGTTGTAATTCGGATGTTGCTGGCGCCACTTTTTCTGAGACAGAGCCTTGATGATGGTCTTCTCTTCTGCATAAGAGACCTGTCTGTCTTACTGGTCCACCTGACCACCTTCCCTGGCCAGTCTGTCAGCCGTCTCATTTCCATGCACTCCACAGTGTGCAGGAATCCATTGGAGTGTCAGTGTCACCTGTGCGGCCAGCTCAGACAGACTGGCTGTGAGTTCATTCAGTTCCTTCTTGCGAGGGTCCTGGAGTGCGCTCAGCACAGACAAAGCATCAGTGAAGATGACCACGTGCTGGTGTGTCGCATCTCGGTGATCCAGTAAGTGGGCCGCTGCCGTTCTCAGGGCCTCTACCTCTGCTCTGAAGTTGGTGGAGTATCTGCCCGCTGCTATGAGGATGTGGGTCTCGTACCCGGTGTACCTGATATACACGCCTCCTCCTCCATCCCTCGTTGCTTCTGCGGCAGACCCATCCGCATAGGCGTGTGTCCACTGTTCTTCAGGGTAGGTAGATTGGATGAGCTCTAAGGTCAATGACTTCCTCTCGTGGTCTGACTGTGTGCCTTTCTTCCCAATGCCTGGAATGTTATCTCTGATGGTTGGGAATTTCAGTCTTTCCCATGAGGGGACTGATGTTGTTGTTGGTATTGGTGTTGGCATGTGGTTAAACAGCTCTGGATCTCTCCTCTCAAGTATCCTGCTCTGGTTGATAAAGCTGGAACTTTTGAGCCTCCCTTTTGTTGGCATGCTCATTCTTTCGTGCATGGGATGATTTTGGAGGCGTTTGAACTTTGCTGCTTATGTCAGCACCTTGATGTTCTTTCTGTCATCAAGGGGTTGCAGACCTGTGGCAGTCTCTAGAGCAGTAATGGGGGTACTGCGCATGGCTCCTGTCATCATTCTCATGGCCTGGTTCTGCAGTCTGGCCAGCCTGTCGCTGTTTGACTTGGCAGCAGTTGCTGTAGCTGCCATACCGTACTCCAGAACGGGACGGACCCTGCCCACATACAGCTTCTTCAGTACGGTCTGGTCTGCACCCCAGTCCATGCCTGACAGTTTCTTCATTAGGGCCATCCTAATTTTTCCTCTGACCTCATTCTTGTGCAGCTGGTTTCTCTATGTCAGTCTGCGGTCTAGGGTGATCCAAAGGTATGTGGGGGAGTCGTCAGCCTCAAGCTCATGGGAGTTGACCTTCAGCTTCACCTTTTGGTTTTGTGTGGAGAGGGTGAAGATGGTGTATGTGGTCTTTCTCTCATTGATCTTCACAAGCCATGACTTGGTCCATGTATCTATCTGCTGAAGATCTAGCTGGAGTCTGTAGTTTGCCGTCGAGATGCATTCCTCACTGCACCACAGTGCAAGGTCATCGGCATAGATGGCACCTCGAACGTTTTTGAGCATACTGTGGATGATGTCCTTGATGAACACTAGGAATAGTGTCGGGGAGAGCACTCCTCCTTGTGGAACTCCTTCTTTGAGGACTTTCCTATTGCTGGAGTGTTGTTTGATCTGGGCCCTGGCTTTTCTATTGTGCAGGTATTGGGCGATCCACTTGTACATACGTTCAGCGACTCCACACTGACGTAGTTTGAGCTTGAGGCCATCTTTCCATACCTTATCAAAGGCTTTTTCCAGATCTATCCATACAGCAAGGGTGTGCTTCTTGTCCTGAAAGGCATCTTCAACTGCTTGGGCAGTGTATGTGATCTGGTCTTCTGTGGACCGGTTTTGTCTGAAGTCAGCTTGCTCTGGGCTGATGTGCTGTTTGTCTTCCAAGTGCCATATAAGCCTGGTGTTGATGAGGCGTTCCATCAGCTTCCCTGTGCAACTGGTGAGGCTGATAGGAAGGTAACTTTCAGCCTTTGCCCGGTCTTTGCCCTTTTTGTGCACTGGTATTATGATGGCTTCTTTCCACACCTGTGGCACAGTCCCTGTTCTCCAGCTCTCATTGTAGAGGTGCAGTAGTTTCTTTTTTGATTTTGGGCCAAGATGAAGCAACATTTCATTTGTGATCTTGTCAGGGCCTGGTGCTTTTCTTTGCTTCAGGGCAGACAGTCCACCCTCAAGCTCCTGGAGATTGAACGGCGTGTTCATGGAGGGTTCCACTTGGGCCTCTTTATTTATCGGTTGGGCTGCCCTCACCTCTGCTCTCCAGGGGTACGTGTAGGTGGCTTGTCTCAGCATACTGGTTGATGAAATGGTTGGCTGCTTTCTTTCCAGTCAGCAGTTCCTGGTCATGGGTGAGTGTTATTGGCGAGCTTTTACTGTTCTCGTCATTCATAGCTTGGGCCAGCTTCCATAGTTTGCTGCCATCTTTGTCCAAGTTCAGCTGCTCTGTTTTTTCATGCCAGCTTCTGCGAGCTTCCCGGTTGAAAACCTGTTTGTGTTTTGCA
>JAWQFJ010007311.1:65000-75000 GCA_034096865.1 Theodoxus fluviatilis
TGAACCAGGTGCTTTGCCACTGGAGAGAAGACAAATTGCTTTCTGGGTCTCAAGCAAGGATGGGGGGTCATCCAGTGCTTCGTTGGTGGGCACTTGTGGGAGACGATTGATGGCTTCTTCGTTGATTGTCGAAGGGCGATTTAGGATGTTGTCGAAATGTTCGGCCCACCTCTCCAAGATCTTCTCTTTGTCTGTGATGAGTATGTTACCGTCTGCGCTGAGGAGGGGGTTTGATCCTGAGGACGTGGGGCCATACACTTCTTTCAAGGCGTTGTAGAAGTTCTTATAGTCATGCCTGTCTGCATATCCTTGGATCTCGTCGGCTTTGTTGCTGAGCCAATTGTCCTGCATCTGACGGAGCTTTTGCTGTACAGTTCTGCGTATGTTGTAGAACGCATCTCTCCTTGCCGTGGACTTGGGGTAATTGAGGCAAGCTTGGTGGAGGTGGTGTTTCTCATCCAGTAACTGCTTGATGTCTTCGCAGTTCTCATCAAACCAGTCCTTGTGTTTCCTGGTCTGGGGCCCCAGGGTCTCTGTAGCTGTGGTGTAAATCAGCTCTCTGAGTGACGCCCAATGTGCCTCCACATTCTGGTTGTCCGGAGAGGTGGATTTCAAGCGCTCTTCCAGAGCGTCCGCAAAGGACTGCTTGCAGCTGGCGGTCCTCAGCTTGGCAACATTCAGCCGTTTGGGGGCCTTTTCCCCTTGAGGGCGTCGTTTAGGCTGAATGCGGATGTTGATCTTGGAGATAATGAGGCGGTGGTCTGTCCAGCATTCAGCGCCGCACATGGACTTGGTCACTCGTACATCCTGCCTGTCCCTCTTCCTCACGATGACGTAGTCAATAAGATGCCAGTGCTTTGAGCGGGGGTGCATCCATGATGTCCGGTTACGGGTAGGTAGGCGGAAGATCGTGTTGGTGATTAGCAGTTCATGCTCAGCGCAGGTCTGGAGCAAGAGAAGACCGTTGCTGTTGCAGTGGCCCACTCCGTGATGTCCAAGGACTCCTTCCCAGGCAACGTTGTCCTTGCCAACTCTTGCGTTGAAGTCACCTAGCAAGATGAGTTTGTCCGCCTTTGGAACATCGACAATGACAGTGTGAAGATCTTCGTAAAACTTTGCCTTCACTTCATCTGGGTTGGTCATGGTTGGGGCGTAGGCACTGATGATGGTGAGATGCTTCCTTCCAGCCATCAGTGGGAGTTTTAGGGTCATGAGCCTGTCGTTCACTCCCTTGGGAAGTCCAGCCAACTTACTGACAAGAGTTGTCCTAACTGCAAAGCCAACGCCAGCTTCACGCCGCTCCTCGCTAGGTCTGCCACTCCAGAAGAATGTGTAACCAGAGCCTCTTTCGCAGAGCTCTCCTTCTCCCGCGAACCTGGTCTCGCTCAGGGCTGCGATGTCGATGCCGTATCTGGCGAGTTCTTTACCAATCAGGGCTGTTCTCCTCTGTGGTCTGTCTGCATCGTCTCTGTCCAGGAGTGTGCGCACATTCCATGCGCCCAATTTGAGAGGAACTATCCTCGTTTTCTTCTTTTTGTCTTTTGTGATTCGACCGCTGGTATAGGGTCCCCTCCAGCCGCGGTGAGCTGGCTAGGGAAGGCTGGAGCAGGCAATGTTTAGGGCACCTTTTCTAGCCCCTTCCTCTTGCCATGGAGGTGAGCAGTGCATTCCTGAAGAGGGCTGCTCAGTCACCCAGGGGGCTGCCGGACTCCACCGCTGCTCCGTGTCAGCGAAGAACGACCCAATGCCCTGGGCCGCCTGTGTGCAGGGTTACGGCTACGGCTCCCAGTGTACCCACACCTGCCGCTTCGTCGCTTGCCTGTCGCCACAGGACTTGTCGGTGAATGATGGGATGGGATGGATGACAAAAGTGACTTGCGCGATGATTTGGATTTAAGTGAGAAAGAGTTGCGCAGTTCGTCGACCTCACTCTCTCGCCCGAGACCATCTTGATCCAGTGGCAGGACAGAGTCGAGACGGCTGGAGACAGAAACGGGTGCAGTGGATGGCCATGATGTCCTATGTGTCTTGTCATGCCCTTAGCGCTCCACAACGCTTTGCTGGGAATCGCCTTCTTGACCGTTGACCATCTAGTGGTTCCTCCGCTCAGTCCGCCGAATCCAGTCTTCACGTGCTTAGGTAGACATACCTAGATCACCGAGGGTTCGAGACCCGTCGGCTACCCTCACCAGGTTTAGCCAGCCAGTCGAAGCTGTTGCCCGGGGTGTGGCCACTGCGCACGCTACAGTTTCTAGGAGCCACTGGTGAGAGCTGGGTGACAAGGGGGGACCAAAGGTGGACGAACTACTCCCATAGAGAGCACGACGTGTACCTCCACCAGAGGTACTACCCCTCCTTGAGCACCCCATACACCCCACACACACAAATACATACACACAGACACAATCAGTTACACGCACACACCTCACAAACACTCAGTTACACGCACACACCTCACAAACACTTAGTTACACGCACACACCTCACAAACACTCAGTTACACGCACACACCTCACAAACACTTAGTTACATACAAGCGCACGCGCACACATGCGCGCGCGCGCACACACACACACACACACATGCATACACACACGTTCGCGCGCAAGCATGCACGCACGCACACACTAATATAAACACAAATACATACAACCGCACGCACGCATGCATGCATGCACACGCACACACACGCACACACTCGCACACGCACACACACACACACACACACACACACACACACACACACACACCACTTCCTCGAACACAGAATGAATCTATCAATCGACCCGTCCCTTTACACGCTAATTCAATCACGTCTTGTCTCGTGGCGGGACGGTTGTCGTTGTGCACAGCGCAAAGGGGAGCGCAGATAAAAGTGCCACCCAGCTCTGTCTGCCAAGCTGAGCAGTTGTACACCTCGAGTGACGCTGCTGGCAAAGGTGCAAGCACGACCAGCATGCGGCCAGCAACTCCTCCATCGCACAGGGCGGCACTTCGGGAACGCATGTCAGGCTGGTCTTCCCGCGAGGTGAGAGCTGCCCATCAGAGGGACACGGGCTGTCGTAAAACCATCCATGATTTATTCCATAGGTGCGGCCCCACCCCCCTGGGACTCCTCCTTCGCGGCAGCGGGAGTGGCGCACCCTGGTGGCAGAAAGAGTGGCGAGCAGGCCCACGCGCCTTTCCCCGCCCTCCCCAGGTTGATCTCCCGCCAATAAAGTATTGATTAAATTTGGCCTCGGATTCAACATGGCCGCTGCTCTTGGACAATGAAGTAAGCGTTGGTTTAGAAGTTCTGCTCGGGCTGCCCGCTTTGTTTTTTTATATTACTGAAGCAGGAGGCCTACACTCAAATTCACGATGTTTAAAGAAAACCTGATCAAAAAGAAAGAATTAGAACATGACGTTTAAAAGATTTGATCGTCCATGTCACACGAGCCTGATATCTTGGCCGCAATGTTCAGATAAGAAGTGTGATCGACTGTTGATTTCATGATCAAAAAACATTTCATGAGCAGTGGTTACGAGAGATACCTTACGGAAATGATTACTGGAGTTTTCTCTAACGTATATATGGCTCAGAACCCTGATATATATTTGTGGACAAACCAAAACTGAATCGAAAACCTTTTGTCGCAAAATAGTGGCGGATCAAATAATTATGTCAGAGATTAACACACGCACTACAGATGTGTGCAGTGCTTGAGTAAATGTCATGGGCATAGTGATCAGTATCGCTGCTTCGATTATGCTTGGTTAGAGAAAGAAAAAAAATCCCACGTGTCCAAAACTCTAAATTTGTCTTCGTTATTTTAATCATAGGCTGTGTGGCATCTATATAAAAATATTCAAAGTGGCACGACATTTTCAAGGATAAAGTTCGGCACCATCAGGCTTCAACAATCGTTCGAGGGGACGTTCCCAACACAGGCGCTCGTTGCGGCTTGAGGCCATGTCAACACCAATGGTAGACAACGGAGGCCCTATGCTAGACTGTTACTTACACGCAGCTGTGACATCAGCAATGGTGCAAGTGATGTTGCTTCATGCAGTTAAGCTTGCGTTTTATAAGTAAGCTGTGCCTCGCAATATCATGACGGTGTCTGCGGTCTTCGGAGTTCGGTGTTTCAAGCGTTGCAAAGTACGGCTGCTATTTTAAAATGGAGTTTCCACCCGTTGGTGGGTGCTCAAACCACACTTTGGTCACCCGCTGGTCATCGTACTACTCTCATTGTCACTCCATCACCATCTCAACTCCCTGGGCCACATGCTGCCAGTTTACGGATGAACGCGTCAATTTTTTCTTTCTTTCTGTCTCTCTTTCTTTCTTTCTTTCTTTCTTTCTTTCTTTCTTTCTTTCTTTCCTTCTTTCTTAAAACAATTTTCCAGCTCTGTCCTCACAAATACTGTTTCTACTTCTGTGTGGGGAGAAGCAATGTAAATAAAGCACCTTCTCAAGGATGCAACTCTGTGGTCCGCGCATATTCGGATGCTGCACCCACTAGCCGCAAATGACCGCAGGTCAAGCGCACCAGTACACTTCTTTGCATGCACATGACGTCCCCAATGTCCCAGTGACCAAAGATGGCTGGTATCGCAACAATGGATGGTCAGGGCAACAAAATACACAGGCAGTTTCCGAATGTTTCGCGATGACTGCGGATCAAATTGAAGTTTGTGAAACATAATCATTGGTGGGTTTAGCGTTTCGTACTTTAGTACCGTGATCATGTCATAGATAGACTTGTCGTTTGAAATATTCAGAAGCAATAACAAAAGAAGTGCTTTGGCCTTGTGGCTATTATCTCTTGTCTATCTTGTGTGCGTGGACACACGAGAGGGTGCACGTGTTCGTGCGAGAATGCGAACGTGTGCAAATGCGTGAATGCTTTTCCGTGTAACTTTCTGGTGTCATGAGCACAGGATCTGCACTTTAAAACATTTAGTCCTGTGTCTTATTCATCTTTTCCTCCAGTCGTTTGTTCAACCTCTTACAATCGGATCCGTTCCGTCCACAGCGATGCGTTGGTCCAGTAGAAATGAATGTTTAATGCCGGCCTCCGTGTACAAGCCATCGATCCACGCATTGTGAGTGCTGCACACTCACTACCCCCAGACACACGTAACAAGACAGAGGACTGGGGAGGAAACCAGGGGGACGGAAGAGCTGAGCTGGGGGTAGGGGTGGTGGCTGGGTGGCATGGGGACACGGAGGGCGTTGGAATGGAGGAGGGATGGGGAGAAAAGGTAGAAGCAGAAAGACAGCAGAGACAGAAAAAGTTATTTTATTGAAAGTGGCGGTAGAAGAGGAGAGGAGATTTGGAGTACCTTCGAGTAGCATAACAGAGGGAAAGCTTGGCGCAGACACACACGCGCACACGCAAGCACGCACGCACACACACACACACACATAAAGACACACACACACATAATGACACACACAAACACACTCACACATACGCACACACACACACACACACACACACACACACACAGAGTCACGAAAACTCACGCAGAGAGAGCGAGCGAGCGAGCGAGCGAGAGAGAGAGAGAGAGAGAGAGAGAGAGAGAGAGAGAGAGAGAGAGAGAGAGAGAGAGAGAGAGAGAGAGAGAGAGAGAGAGAGAGAGATTGTAGGGGCCGTTGACAAGGATGGATGGGGGCAGGGGCAGCTGACTCTGGTGTTTGTCCAGAAAACACCACCAGGCTCTTTGCAGCCCGCCCTCTACCGGCACCAGCTGCACGTGCTTGACAAACTCCTTGAAGGTAGTTTGCTCTGCACAGGCTGATCTTTTAGAGACTGCCAAGGCACAGCTTTCAGCATGTTATGAAAGAGCAATTGAAACGCTCATGTGCACATTTTTCACTCAATCACTTGGACCTCGAAGGAATATGGAAGCAAAAGTATGACCCTTACAATAAATCGACTGCAAAATCAAGATATTCAGAACACAGTGTACTCTTCTTCTTCTTCTTCTTTCCGTTCCTGCCCACGATCATCAATAGTGAATACTTTGGCACGTGAATTTTTTACAGGTTGGGGAGTCTGGGGAGGTGGGGGGGGGGGGGGGGGGGGAAGAGTCACAGTGGTCCCGTCCTAGCGGGAGGCACGCGACACGAACGTGTCGACAGTGCTGGCCTCAACCACGGCTGGAGGTAGGGCATTCCAGTCCCTTATTGTTCTGGGGAGGAAGGCTGCACTCCGGTACTGCGTTCGGCAGGTGATGAGGCTGAACTGCTGGCTATGACATCGTCGCTGGCGTGGTGGTGGGGGAACCAGCTTTGACTTGATGCCAGGACAGTGGACGATGCTGTGTTTGATCTTATACAGCATCGACAGGCGAGCAAGCTTCCTGCGTTCCTCCAGGGACTGCCACCCAAGGGAGTCCAGCATCTGGCTGACACTTGAAGTGTTATGGTAGCGGTTGCAGACGAAACGGGCAGCACGTCTCTGGACAGCCTCGACCTTGTCGATGTGCTTCTGGGAATGAGGATCCCATACCGACGAGGCATACTCGAGAGTAGGCCTGACAAAGGCCTTGTATGCCCTTTCTTTGACTGCTCTTGAAGAGATCTTGAGGTTGCGCCGGAGGAAGCCTAGGGTCTGGTTTGCCCTGCTGACGATGCTGTTGATATGGTCGTCCCAGCAGAGGTCATCCTGTATGATCACACCCAGGTACCTGGCCGCCCTCACTGTCTCTAGGGTATGTCCGTGAAGCTGGTAGGAGGGCTGTAGTGGGCGTCTGCTCCTCGTAACTGGCAAGGTATTGCACTTGGCAGGATGGAACTGCATGTCCCAGCTCTTCTCCCACTCCGCTAGGTATTGGAGGTCTTGTTGTAGTTGGGCCTGGTCGATGTCGTTGGTCACCGTCCTGTAGACTGCAGTATCGTCCGCAAACAGACGTGCCAGTGCCGTCAGTCTCCTGGGGAGATCGTTGATATAGGCTAAAAATAGCGTCGGCCCGAGAACCGAGCCTTGTGGCACCCCTGAGCGGACGTCAACGAAGGAGGAGCAACTGCCGTTCACCACCACAGCCTGCCGCCGGCGTTGAAGGAAGCTCTGGATCCACGCGAGGGCAGCGCCCTGGACACCATAGTTTCGGAGTTTGTGGGTCAGCAGGCTGTGGTTGACGCGATCAAACGCTTTCGCTAGATCCATGATCAGCACGTCCGTCTGCTTCCCTCCTTCCAGGTTGCTCGTGAGCTCTTCGGTAAAATCCAGGAGCTGCGTCTCACAGGATCGACCACGACGAAAGCCGTGTTGTTTATCGTCGAGAATGTTGTTGTTGTCAAAATGCTGCAGCAGGGCACTCACCACAATGTGCTCCATAAGTTTGCACGCCACGCAGGTAAGGCACGCCACTGACTCAACATTTATCATTTCTTTGCTCTTTCCACCGTATCTGCGGAATGATTCAAGAAGAACATTCTAAAGTTGGTAGCACTCAAGAGCCTTCAACTCATCACCCCAGACATGTCCTTCATAAAGATTACTCTATCTGTGTGCGGTTTGAGCATCCGTCAATGGGTGGACAAGACTAGTCAGCTCCTCTTCACTTCCTGCTAATCCATCAATGTCATCAGTAAAACGTAAGTTGGTGATCTTTCTGCCACAGATGCTGATTGATCCTTCCGAGTCTGCTAGGGCATCAGTCATTATCCTTTCGATGAAGAGGTTGAAGAGTGTGGGGGAGAGTAGACAGCCCTGTCTGACTCCGACCGTTGTCCTGAACCATTCGCCTGTGGTACCATTGAACAAGACTGCGCTGATCGCTCTGTCATATAGATGTTCGACGACTTTGATGATCTTGGAGCTGATGTTGTAGCTTCTCATTGTGGCCCACAGCGCAGCATGCCAGACTCTGTCAAATGCTTTCTTAAAGTACATAAAGACATGGTACAGATCTTGTTGGTGTTGTAGATGTTTCTCGCACAGGACTCTCAGATTGAAGATCTGTTCGGTGGTGCTCCTACCTGGTCTGAAACCTGCCTGCTCTTCAGCAATGATTTTCTCTGCCTGAGGTTTTAATCTGTTCAGCAGTACTTTCAGAATGACCTTGCTGGGATGGCTGATGAGGCTGATTGTGCGGTAGTTCAGGCACATTTGCAGGTTTCCTTTCTTGGGCAATGTAATCACTAGGGACTGTGTCCACGGAGTTGGCCAAACTCCCGTCTGCCAAATCTTATTGCAGATCTTTGTGAGTGCATCGACAATACCTCACAGGCATGTGGCATGGAGATCAGCGCCGAGAAGACCAAGGTGATGACGAACAATCCTCGGGGCTTCAAAATGGAAATCAAAGTGAAGGGCCAAAAACTGGAAGGGGTGAACAACTTTAAATACCTGGGATCTATCGTGACTGATGAAGGGTCCAAACCAGAGATACTGTCCAGGATAGCACAAACAACAGCAGCATTGGCAAAGTTGAAGCCAATATGGCGTGACAGAAATATTGCTCTCGCGTCGAAGATCAGGCTCATGCGCACGCTGGCCATCTCCGTATTCTTGTATGCATGCGAGTCCTGGACACTCACATCTAAACTACAGAGACGGATACAAGCCCTGGAAATGAGATGCTACCGCAAGATTCTGAACATCTCATATAAAGACCATGTCACGAATGAGGAAGTCAGCAACAGGATCAGGAGAGCAATTGGACAGTACGAAGACCTGCTCTCAATCGGGAAAAGCAGAAAGCTGAAGTGGTACGGTCACGTGTCAAGAGGCAGTGGGCTGGCCAAGACCATCCTGCAAGGTACCGTACTAGGTGGGAGAAGGAGAGGCAGGCAGAGAAAGTGGTGGGAAGACAACATCAAAGAGTGGACAGGCTTGACCTTTGCTGACTCACAGCGAGCCACAGAGGATAGAGATCGATGGAGGAAGATTGTCCGAAAGTCATCAGTGGTGCCTCAACAACCCATCTCAGGGTTAAGAGACTGAACTGAACTGAACTGAACAATGGGTGGAAAAGTCGCAATATAAAAAAGAGCACCTTTACCTTTTACCTTTAGACAACGCAGAGTTTAATCCGGAATCATCAGTTTCCTGGTTCTACGTTTGATTTCAATGGGCTGTCTTTGGAAAAACTCATTTGTGGATTACATGATGAGCGTGAGTGCTTTGACATGTAAATCTTATGTACAGGGACACAAGTTCTACACTTCAACAATATTCAAGTCTTTGTTCCCCTTTCATCCCCAGTCTTCTAGAGAGGACAACCAGTCTAGGGTCATCCCCTAGACTCAATACTCAAAGCATACGGTACGGTCGAGCGGCCAGACAGGTAAGGGCCTATGGGCGGTCGGACGTAAGCGACGATGAATTCACCCCATCTTCCATAGACGTACATTTTGTGTGAATGTGTGTATGCATGAGTGTGTGCGTGTGTGGGCGCGGGTGTGTGTGCGTGTGTGTATTTTCGTCTCTGTCTTTTCTTTCCTATCTCTATCTGCGCGTTTCCGCACCCACCCATCCATCCAAACCTGTTCCTCTCTCTCTCTCTCTCTCTCTCTCTCTCTCTCTCTCTCTCTCTCTCTCTCTCTCTCTCTCTCTCTCTCTCTGTTTTTTCAATAGCTGCTAGGCGTAGATTAAGTCTATGTCTCTATCTGTCTGTCTTTGTCTTTCTGTCTCTGTACGTCTTTGCCCTTGCATTTCAGCAGTAAACGGAGGAGCAATCAGGATTCATCCTATGGGTAAGTTTCAAAGGATCGATGTAATGACGACGGAGGGATTGTCGACGTGACTCCCCTACCTCGATACATCTTCCCTTGAGTAACTTTGTTACACAAAGCAAAAGAACGAGCCCATTTAATTATACGCCGGTACACAGTTCCATGGGACCTTCGACATTTGTCGTTATTTGCCACGACCATCATCATCATCGCCTTAAAAAAGCTCAATCCGCTATTTCCCACCACCACACCACACCCAAATGTTTTCTTCTGTCCCTGATGCAGCCGCTGGTGCTGTCATTTGTGCAGTTACTGCAGCCTTCGCCACTA
>JAWQFJ010007316.1:5000-10304 GCA_034096865.1 Theodoxus fluviatilis
GGCTGTGCTTGTTTGGTGTGATGACTGTGTTATGTGATGTCTATACATGTGTGGTGTGATGACTATGCATGTGTGGTGTGATGACTACACGTGTGGTGTGATGGCTGTGCATGTGTGGTGTGATGACTATGCATGTGTGGTGTGATGACTGTGCTTGTGTGGTGTGATGACTGTGCTTGTGTGGTGTGATGACTGTGCTTGTGTGGTGTGATGACTATGCATGTGTGGTGTGATGACTGTGCTTGTGTGGTGTGATGACTGTGCTTGTGTGGTGTGATGACTGTGCTTGTGTGGTGTGATGACTGTGCTTGTGTGTTGTGATGGCTGTGCTTGTGTGGTATTAAGACTCTGCATGTGTAGTGTTATGACTGCACGAATGGTGTGATGACGACACTTGTGTGGTATGATCAAAACATGTATGCTGTGCATGTTCAAAGTGGTGTAATGGGTGTGGTATTGTAACACCAAGTGGGAGTTTTTAAAGATAGAAATGAAGTAAACAAACTACAGAAAACAACCTTTGTTCTTGTAGATGAGGTTTTTTAATTCAGGTGAATTTGACATGTTGCCATGATCTGCATTGCAATTGAAATGTGTGGATTAATGTTGGGCAGCCGACACCTTTGTCTGGGGGGAAAATACTTCAAAATTTGAAAAGACTTCACAATTTGAAAATACTTCAAAATGTGATGTTATCTCAAAAAAAATTTTACTCGGGAATCTGCAACATACCATGCTGGTAGTGTGTGCACACTGATACCACATTTTTCATAGATTGCACCACTGGACATTGGGTGTTGCAGATCTAATTCTCAAAGCTGGCTCTTTCTGCAAATGCGTTAGAGTTGTGCAGCCAACCTAAACATGGCAAGTTAATTGTATATGTGTTAACTCATGTATCAATGCCACAATGCCACAATATTGTTTGGCTATGACACAATTTTAAAAACTGAAATGTGGTTCTTTGTTGTTCTGCATAGACAATCAGAACTTTAAGTGTTATTACTTAGAAACAAGTTAGGAAATATGACATCTTCTATGATGATAGCTGTCACCTTGACCAAAATCTCAATGTCTGCATTTTCTCAAAGACACAATTTATGATCAAATATCATCCATTTTAGTAGATACTGGTTTTAATTTGAATTTTTGGTGGCGACCAGTCAGAATAAAACTGAATGAACATTCTTGTAAAATGACAGACAATTTGTTCTTCTGGCTACTAATTGGAAGAAATTCATGAGAAGTTTGGTGTTGGTTGCAAGATTTTCTCACCTGTTCATCGAATGCTAATATTAATTATCTTCTTTGTCAGAGGAAATGACTTTGTTAGAGTGGGAGACTGAGGCCGACTGCATGATGAATGGTTTACAATCATTGCAAGACAGTGTTTAATGAGTCTTGTCTCTCCCTGTCTCAGCTAAATCCACCTGATTGTTCTTTGATTTTATAAAATGAAAAATTTGGAACTGATACATGGAAACTCCCATGAGGCATTTCATCAACAAATTTATCACATTAAAAAAACCAACTCTGTAAACTCTTTGTGGAAAACAGTGTGCCAGCGCCCTTGGCAGCAGGACACTGGTCTCATTGACTTGAGACACTACACACTGAGAGGCAGCCTCGACATCGGCTGAAGCGCTTTGAGTCTCACTGAGTGGGAGTATCGCGCGGTATAAGAGTGGTTAATAATAATAATAATAATAAGATTGTATAGTTAACTATTCTAATGAGCAGGCCCCAAAAGTTCTGCAAGCAGGGGTTCCAGCCATGAAGGTTTGTGTGTGTGGTGACCTCTACATCATATGAGACTTATGAAAGCTTGTTAAAGGACAGGACAGAAACACAGCTGCAATATATATCAGAGCACTGAGACGTCCACTGGGAGATCATGGGTCCGTTTCCTGCCTGAGATCCAAAACTTTTTTCTGTCAGCCCCATGCAGGGTGTCCATCTCAGAATTAGGAAATGAGACTTAGAAAAATGATTAGGTGACAAGGTCTAGATACTGCTGCAATATTCTAAGGATGGCAGCTGTTAGCTTCTGTCAAGATCTATGAAAATATTCTTAAAACAGCTGTTGTCTTGCAAATACTTACTTTCTTCTTTTTGGGGGGTGGGTGGGCGTGGGTGGGTGGGGGAGAAATGTAAAGGGTTTAAACTTTGAGTTTATAAAGACTAATACCCAACACTATGTCCTCTACTTGTAATATGAAATCCATCCATTGGAATGACAGATGTACAATGTAGGAATTAAAGTGGCAGCTATAAGTAACAAGATGACAGCGGAAGATTTTGACTACAATGATATAGAAGTTCATTGAACTGTGGAATAAGATGGTGGGATGGGATAGGGTATCAAAAGGGATTCATGATAGTGGGTACAGACTGTATTAGAGTATGGATTGAGAGAATGTAATGTTCTTGTCAGCTGAGTGTCAGGAGATGCATTTGGCAAAGAGGGTCAGGGATTACCTATAGGGAACGTCAATCCTTTTTTCTTTGCAGATGTGCAGACTGGTGTATGCAAATCAAGTTTACTAGCCCTTGTAGGAGTCTGAATATTTGTTAATCAGAGCCTCATGCATATTCGTGGCTGTTAGATACACCCCCACATCAGGTTGAACCTCCATTCATGGGGATTCAGGGCCTTGAGATTGGTATGCATGTCAGCTTGTCTGATTTGTAACAGTCCTGTCTGGTCCCTGGCTTCCTCTGCTGTGTGATTTGCACTGCAGCGTTGAATAGTTCATCCTTGAACTCCTCTGCTTTCTTTGTCACATGGCCTTTGTGAGAGATTGAGGTCAATGTCTTTGCAAGCGGGTTCAGGACTAATGTACTTGCAAGAGATTTGTGGTCAAATATTTTTGCAAGAGGTTTTGAGGTCTAATGTTGTTTGCAAGAGATTTGTGGTCAAATTTTGTTGCAAGAGGTTTTGAGTTCTAATGTTGTTTGCAAGAGATTTGAGGTCAAATTTTGTTGCAAGAGAGAGATTTGAAGTCAAATGGTGTTGCAAGAGAGAGATTGGAAGTCTAATGTAGCAAGAGAGATATTTGAGGTCAAATTGTTGTTACAAGAGGGAAATTTGAGGTCAAATGTTGTTGCAAGAGGGAAATTTGAGGTCAAATGTTGTTGCAAGAGAGAGATTGGAAGTCAAATGTTGCAAGAGAGAGATTTGAGATCAGATGTAGTTGCAAGAGAGAGATTCAAGGTCAGATGTAGTTGCAAGAGAGAAATTTGAGGTCAGATGTAGTTGCAAGAGAGAGATTTGAGATCAGATGTAGTTGCAAGAGAGAGATTTGAGATCAGATGTAGTTGCAAGAGAGAAATTTGAGGTCAGATGTAGTTGCAAGAGAGAGAATTGAGGTCAATTGTTGCAAGAGAGAGATTCAAGGTCAGATGTAGTTGCAAGAGAGAGATTTGAGATCAGATGTAGTTGCAAGAGAGAAATTTGAGGTCAGATGTAGTTGCAAGAGAGAAATTTGAGGTCAGATGTAGTTGCAAGAGAGAAATTTGAGGTCAGATGTAGTTGCAAGAGAGTGATTTGAGGTCAGATGTAGTTGCAAGAGAGAAATTTGAGGTCAGATGTAGTTGCAAGAGAGAGATTTGAGGTCAGATGTAGTTGCAAGAGAGAGATTTGAGGTCAGATGTAGTTGCAAGAGAGAAATTTGAGGTCAGATGTAGTTGCAAGAGAGAAATTTGAGGTCAGATGTAGTTGCAAGAGAGAAATTTGAGGTCAGATGTAGTTGCAAGAGAGAGATTTGAGGTCAGATGTAGTATATCTAAAAAGCAAACAAAAAATGTATTTGTTACTTTTAAAAATTGATAATAAATTCTTGAATTTAGATTGAATGTATTTATGGTCTTGTTATTTTCCAATTCATTTTCACACATTTAGGACATTCAGAAGCCACAATAACTGAGAGAGCACAGTTTTTGCCCTACATGTTTTTTTACATGTTTGCTGTGGCTGTTTGCAGATTTTTTTCTGTCTCTGCATAAAACTCTGAAATGAATAGAAAATTTAGTGAATGAGTGGATGTATGGATGAGTGGACGTATGACTGGTTGGATGCGTGGCTGGCTGGCTGGCTGTAGACAGATGGGTACTTACTGTTATACTTCTCACCCTGTTAAGCGACAATGCTACATTGTATTATGCAGTATTGAAGCTGTGTATGTAGTATAGTAGGCAGTGACATTAAATTTGTATTTCTACTCACAGGTCAAAATCATGACCTGATTATTATGTGTAGCACCATAGCTTGGTACACAGAACTGACCGTGTGTATTCTGCAGACAGGAATGAAGGAAAATCTATGAGTAAATACCATTATTGGTCAATGATTCTCCTCTACCAGGTGAATCCAGTTTTGTGGTCCAGGGTTAGCAGTGCTCTGAGAAGAAGCCCTAGTCAGTCTTGGCAGAAAGAGTGTGATGTCAACAAACAGCAGAGGCCATTTATTCAGGTTACTGGATTAGCTTATAGGCAACTTGGTTAATTCTCTCACTTGGCACAAATAAAGTGTAACTCTTGCCAAACAAACAAGCACTGACATTTCCTGAACAGTGACACATATTTCCAGTCGTAGTTGGAGTGGTTAGTGTAGGAATAGTAGTAGTCATGGTAGTAGTAGTGATAGTAGTAGAGTAGTAGTAGTAGTAGTAGTAGTAGTAGTGTGTAGCAGTAGAAGGAGGAGGAGAATTTGGTATAGTGGTCAGGTAGTTAGACCAGCAATAATAGCAACCAAAGCAATGATGAAGATGATGCTTCTGAGTTGCTGGTGGTGCCATCATTGATTTCTTTGAACTTTGAAGTTGTATTTTTAATAGTGGACGTAGTGATGTGTTGATCATAGAAGGCACAAATAAAGTGTAACTCTTGCCAAACAAACAAGCACTGACATTTCCTGAACAGTGACACATATGGTCAAAAGTACGGAGGTGAGCAGAGAGCTGTTACATGAGTTCCTAAAAGTAAACTTTATGAAAACTTAACAGTTTTGCATGAATATGGTAGGATTTGTCATGAGAATCAACTACCCAGCACATAAATTTAAGATGATGCTTTGTTTGGTTGCATTTTTGAAAAAAGATGTTGAGTCTGTTCACAACATTAACGCCGTCACACATTTCAAACACACACTGTATAAACTTTTAAAAGTGGAAATCTTTGTTATTACATCTTGAGAACTCACCACATGAGTCAAAACTGTCATACACATTACAAATTTGAACTGAAAACTAGTAAACAAAGACTTTAGAAAATATAATAATGAGTCTGTTCACAACATAACGCCAC
>JAWQFJ010007317.1:12500-18758 GCA_034096865.1 Theodoxus fluviatilis
ACGCTGCAGTTCCTGCTTCTCCGCACACACCTGTAGGGGCACATAATGAATGAGTGAATGAATGAATGAATGAATGAATGAATGAACGAACGAATGATGGATTTTTACCACTTATTACCTGTTGTGGGCTATGCAAGGCCAAGAAAAATTACTAGAGCTGGTCAGAGTAAAAGCAAGTCAAGTCACAACCTCCATAGTTATTTGCCTGTCATGAATTGCATAGGGAGAGGCCTCGGGTCGATTCTGACCCCCAACCCAAAGGGGGGAAAGGGTTGCAGATAGACATGAAAGTTTCACCTTCAGGGAGTGGTGGGAATTATTTGGATAGACTTGAAAAGTTTTTCCATACTCTGCTGGTTAGAACAAACATTTTTTCTAAGAAAAATGTTGTATCCTTGGTGAGAAGACATCTACAAGAAGTGTTATAAATGAGGATGCAAACGATGTAATAATTACCTGGTACATGACAATAATCTATTTTTTAACATTTGCAGCATGGATGTGGTTGTCTTCCATGTAGACCACAACTTACATCCCATATTGTTAATGAATTTAATCCTTGTTTGAACATTGAAGTGTTCTCTATTCCTTTCATGTCCAAGTATATACCTTGTATTAATAGTAATAGAGAGAATCTGCACTTAGACGTGTAAATCTTGTTATTTTTTTAACACATAAAAGCAATGCACTAATAGGCCATAGTGAGTGAAAAGGTTTTGCCAACCATGTGACATAAAGCATTGCACAGGAGCATGTCTCCTTGGTCTCCTTGAAGATTACCTGAAAACCTTGCGTTGCTCTTGCAATTTGTCTGCCTGAAGGGATGGACATACAGAAACCATTGGTGTAGTTTGCACAGCTGCAAGGATTGACAAATAGTGTCCCATGATGCTACACTCAAACCTTGCTGCCATCCCCATACCATCCACTGAAAGTGTGGACAAGCTCTATGGCTCTCCTATCCTAACCCATCGTTCTAGATTTAGTAATCATATAAAGTGAAAACATACTGCTCTGCAGAACACACAACTACTAAATTCAGAACAATGGGTCTGAGGAGAGAAACAGAAGAGGAAGCAATTGGGGGCAAAGCTGACATTTTGGTCGGTATAGGAATGACAGCAAGGAGTGGAGATGGGTGGTATAGGACAATGCATGTTAAACTTTAGACAGCACATTGGTGTGCATACCTGCTGTATGATGACTCTATCGGGAGGGATGCCAGCCAGACCAGCAAAGGTGCAGGCATCCGCAAAGGCCTCCTTGTCCAGGAGGCAGGACAGAGCCTTCTCCCACTCACTCTGTCTCTCCTCCCCGCCCACCTCCATCAGCACTGACAGCCTGACAGGGACGGAGTGGTTGTGTAGCAGTGCCATCATCTTGTGCAGCTTTCCAAAGTCGGGCACTGCAAGTGAAACAAGACTGCAGAGTAGCATTCAGATCAATGCACGGATGGGATGTAGTTGATGGAGACAAAAATGAGAGTGAGTTAATGGCCATCAGCTTGCTGAGTTTTTCAAAGTCAGCCTCTGCAAAGGGTACACATATACACTAGCATAAGAATCAATGCATGGATGGAGAGTGGTTGATAGAGACAAAGTGACAGTGCCTTAGGACTACTCGGGACTCTAGTCCAGGGACTCGAGTGCTTGTTTGCTGTTGCTAGCACCTAGCAGTAGTGGCGTGTAAAACTGTAAAGATGTCAGTGTTGCATCCTTGGCAAGATGCTTCACTCACACTGCCTCTCCTACCCAGGAGAAAAACCAGTTACTGGACCCTGTACAGCAGTGAGTGGGGGTGAAATTCCCCAAGAAAAATTTCCTCCGAGGAAAAACAGACGATGAAATAAAAGTTATTATCATTATCATTCTTTTTGTGAAGCTGTCCCTAGTCCAACATTGCTGAGATATAAACCCATTGCTGTGAATTATTCCATGCAGATCCAGATACAGAAATGAAATTGAGGCAGTGTGCCTCATAGAACAACAAAGACAGATCAAAGAACAGGAGTATATAAAGGTGTTGATAAACTAAGTAGCTGTGCATTACAGCCATCAACTTGTTCTGTGTTCCAGTCAGGTAGTGAGATTGACACTTCACTGAGTGGACCAGCTGCTCAAGACACATGACACTAAGCTCAACAAATATCTATAAGCAAAGTTACTTCAGTTAGATAATGGAAAAGAATGGAATGACAATTCATCAGAAAACTTTACCCATCTAGAGCATGAAGTCTGAATTTAGCAAAGTCTCTAATCTTGTAAGGATTTGATTCCTCCATTGCACATCCTGTTTGGTTACATCAATCCAAGTGTCTCTTCAGATTCACTGAAAGTATGTAGTGCAGGGGTAACAGTTTACAGTTTGAAACAAGCACTTCATACAGACAGTTAAGGGATACAACAAAGCCAAACACTCAAAAGGTGGAATAATACAGTGTCAGTTTAGATATTGCATTCATACCTCAAGATTGTTTCAGCACATCATTTGTCTCAACAGTGTTGCTATAACTCTCTCAGAGGATGGTAGTTGCAACATATGAAAATCTTAATTCTTGCACCATTCAAAAGAGCACACACAAAAATTCTACTCACTTTTCAGATGCCAAAACTGTAGTATCGCCAAGAGCAACAGAAGTGGACTCGAACCCAGGCAAGCCAAAGTCAATCTGTTTATTCCAAACACTGAACTGGCAGAACTCACACCGAACTGAAACTCTCAACTGAACTGAACTCACTGCGCAGAGCGAGGATACCACATACCCCCATCCTTAAGTTTTTATCCCCGTTGAACAAATGAAGAGAACGAACTTCCTAAAGGTGAAATAAAATGGAAGTCTAAGTGTCCCTGAAAGCTTTGAACCTCTCTCGTCTTTCCGAGAACGTATAACACAAACATTGAGGAAGACAAAAGAAAATTGCAACAAAATGGTATCAGTTCCCAAACAACAACACAACCCAGAAACATGATGTACATAATCAGTTCACAGTTCACTTCCGCACATCCCGGAACCCATGGAGGACAAAGTCCTTGAACCGCTCAGGCCGCCTGCGCTGTCGCGTTGGACGGCTCTCGGGCATAGGCGTCATGGCTGGACTGACAGCAGCCGCGGGACGCGGCGCTGGCATCGCCAGGTCGCCCGGGTCGGAGTGCTCGAGGTCCGGCTGGTGCGACACCTCCAGATCTTGTGTAGGAACTTCCAGCGGCAGTGTTCGTGCAGAGGGATCGTCTGACAATGGCCCTGGGGGTTCAGCCAAAAGAGGCGGCTGAATGCACGGGTAGGCCTGAGCGTTGGTCTGGACGCCCCGCTCGCAGTCCTCAGGCACTTCAGGGTCGCTGACCCGAGGCACCACATGATCCACGTGTCTTTTCAGCATGCGGCCATCGGCCAGTCGGATAATGTATGACAGTGGCCCCGTCATTTGCATGACCACCCCGGGCAGCCATTTGGGACCCACAGAAAAGTTCTTGAGGTGTACCAGGTCCCCAACCTGGTACTTTCNTGACGTCAGCGTGGTCATGGTTCAGCTTCTGCTGCGACTGTTTCTGAACCACCCTTCTCTCCACACAGGGCTGCACCAAGTCAAGTCGCGTACGAACCTTCCTGTTGAAGAGGAGCTCCGCGGGCGACAACCCCGTCGTTGTTTGAGGTGTGACGCGGTACATGGAGAGGAAGCGCGCCAGTCGCGTCTCCATAGAGCCCCTGGTCAACTTCTTCAGACCTTGCTTCATCGTCTGTACGGCCCGTTCGGCCAACCCATTAGTGGCCGCGTGATACGGCGCCGACTTGATGTGTTTGATGCCGTTCATCTTCATGAAGATCTCAAACTCTTCACTGGTGAAGCATGCACCATTGTCTGACACCAGGGTGTCGGGTAATCCGTGGATGGCGAATGACTGACGGAGTTTCTCAATGGTCGCCGTGGATGTGCTCGAATTCATGGGGTACACGTCCATCCACTTAGAATGAGCGTCAATGATGACCAGAAACATTTTCCCTTGAAAGGGGCCTGCATAGTCCACATGCAGCCGACTCCAAGGTCGATTCGGCCATTCCCACGGGTGCAAAGGGGCTGAACTGGGCATGTTCCTGTGAGCCTGGCAAACCGGACAGCCACGCACCGTCGCCTCGATGTCGCGGTCCAGGTTCGGCCACCATATGTATGAGCGCGCCAACGCCTTCATCCTCGTCATGCCCGGGTGTGACTCGTGTAAGTCTTCCAACAAGCGCTTTCGTCCCCTGGGCGGGATCACCACCCGCGTTCCCCATAGTAAGCAGCCATCCATCAGGCTCAGCTCCATCGTCCGAGCCAAGTATGGCTGGACGCTCTTGTCGTCGCTACGCTCAGGCCAGCCTTTCTGGACAAACTCCTTCACTCTTGACAGCACAGGGTCTGAGCTCGTCCACTGTCGTATCTGCTTGGCTGTAACCGGCATCGTCTCCACCTGCTCCATCAGCAGGACTGTCTCTCCCCTTTCAGGCTTCACTCCCACTGTGACCTCAAGTGGCAGCCGGCTAAGGCCATCCGCGTTGCTGTGTTTCTTGCCCTCTTTGAACTTTAGCTGATATTCATACGCAGCAAGCGTGAGAGCCCATCTTTGAATCCTGGCGGCGGCCATGGCTGGTATCTGCCTGTTCTCACCGAATAGTCCCAACAGCGGCTTGTGATCGGTGATGATCTCAAACTTCTGTCCATAGAGATACTGATGGAACTTCTTTATGCCAAAGATAATGGCCAGAGCCTCCTTCTCCACCTGGCTGTAGTTCTTCTCAGCGCTGTTCATGGTGCGTGATGCGAACGCAACTGGCCGTTCACTGCCGTCTTCCATCCGATGTGCGATCACCGCTCCAACCCCATAGTTGGACGCATCACAGGAAAGGACGATATCCTTGGTGGAGTCGAAATGAACGACCAGTTGGGGTGACTGGAGCAATCTTTTTGAGTCAGTCCATGCTAGCTTGTGTTGATCTTCCCAACACCATTTCACTCCTTTCTGTAGCAGACTGTACAAAGGAGCCAGTACTGTGGAGAGTTGGGGCAGGAACCGGGAATAATAATTCACCATTCCCAGGTAGGCCTGCAGTTTTTTCACGTCTGTGGGTCGAGGCATTTCTTGGATCGCCTTCACCTTCTCCGGCACCGGCTGGATCCCTGTCTGATCTATCTTCAGACCCAAGTAGATCACCTCGGTGGCCATGAAGACACACTTTTTCTTCTTCAGCTTTGCCCCGGCCTCCTTCAGGCGCTGTAGCACTGTCCGTAATGTTGTCAGGTGTTCATCACGGGTCTTTCCTGCCACCAGGATGTCATCGATGCGGACGTGCACGTTGGTCAAGCCTCTCAACAGGCCCTCGATCGTCCTCTGAAAAATCCCTGGAGCTGAGGACACCCCATACGGCAGGCGATTGTAACGATACAAGCCTTGGTGTGTATTAATTGTGGTGAACTCCTTAGAGGCCTCATCGAGCTCCAGCTGCTGATAGGCCTGCGTCAGATCCAGTTTGGTGAAGAACTTCCCACCCCCGAGGCTAGCCAGCAAGTCGTCGGTCTTGGGGATAGGATAGTTGTCCAACTTCGAGGCAGCATTCACAGTCACCTTGTAGTCGCCACAAATGCGAAGGCTCTTGTCGGGTTTGACTACAGTGACTATCGGAGCAGCCCAGTCAGAGAACTGTACTTTCTCTATTGTTCCCTCCGTTTCCAGACGATCCAACTCTTGGCTCACTTTGTCACGCAAGGCGTAGGGTACTGGCCGTGGTTTGAAGTAGCGCGGTTGGGCTGTGGGGTCAACAAAAATAGAGGCTTTGACCCCTTTGATGGTGCCCCTCACCTCTTCAAACACGTCTGCATTCGCACCCAGGATCAGCTCTAAGTCCATGTCTTTGGCTCGGGCTTCTCCACTGTGCACAGAAAAGATTTCTGACCAATCCAGCTTCACCTGCTTGAGCCAATCTCTTCCCAACAGATCTGGCCCTGTTCCTTTCACCACGATGACTTCGCACGTCACCGGTGTGCTCCCTTTGTAGGTCACGGCCACCTGGCCCTCGCCCAACACTGGAATTTCATCGCCGGTGTACGTCTTCAATCTTCGCGTGCATTTCCGAAGTGGCAGATACGCTCCACGCCTGATGATCTTGAGTGTACCTTCACTGATCACCGTCAGAGACGCTCCAGTATCCACTTCCATTTCTATGGGCACACCCTCCACAGACACCGTCACCATGTACGGCTTCTCCTTGTTTTGTGTTCTGAACAC
>JAWQFJ010007319.1:0-10054 GCA_034096865.1 Theodoxus fluviatilis
TCTCTCTCTCTCTCTCTCTCTCTCTCTCTCTCTCTCTCTACTTTTCAGGGAAAGTAAACCGGAAGTTGTGGACTAAGACGTCACTGTACACAGAAATGCAAAGGACCCGAAGACTTGTCACATGCACATATCCTCCTTTTTGTAATTACAGCATTTTCTGTATCGCAATGAGCCGTGGCCGGCAATAAAGTTCAGTTCAGTGCGGTTCTGCTCTCAGACTTCTTGGTTCAGTGCGACACAGGCCAGTGTTACCGGAGAGCAGTGATTGGAGCAGACTACAGAACGTGCACTCTCAGGGCGTCCCCTGTAGCCTCGGTCGATGAAAGTGCCCGGATGTGGGCTGGCAGCTCTGGCACGCCGCCTTTACCTGTAGATGGCGCCAGTGGTGGAAATGGCGCGTAGTGGTCTTGACAGAGCGCGGTAGGTTCGATGTCAGCCCAACACAGTCCGAGGACACGGTGAACTTTCTTCAAGTTTTGGAGGATTTCGATGAGGAACTGTAGTGTTCTCCAGAATAGTTCCGTCGTGTGTCTTCTGAAGAAGGCAAAGTGGGCGGTTTCATCACGAAGTAAACATTCGTTATTTTAAAGGTAAGACATGTTCCATCATTCTGTTACGAAAGAGGTACATCATTCCTTGCCATTACTCCTCACACTCGCTCAGGACAGCTGTATATTGAGGTCAAGTATTTGGGGACCATTTGTTCCCGCTGAATATTTTAGAGGAAATAGCTTCCACTGCTATGAAAAAGGACAGATTTACCAAGTCGAGACAAAGAAAGTTTTTCCATTTTAAAGGAGTCTAGGACGCCAGAAACGTTTTAATTCTGAATCTCCATTCCCCTTGCCATCATCGACTGAAAAGCCAGCTGTCGTTCTCAAAAGCTAATATTTCACACTCCTGTGCCCTCGCCTTGCCCATCGGCCGCCTTGGCATGTGAGAAACAAACGTCTGTGCTCCTATTTCTGAGAGACTGGCACCGTTTACTTCTCGAACTCAGGATGTATAAGAAAGAGGCTACTCTGAGAGGACAGCTGCCAACTCACGGTGCTATTGTAAAATTTTGCTGATAAGATTGCACCTCCGAGATTCCACCAGAGCAGACCCAAATAGATGTCTGCCTCCCTATCTGCTACAAGCACCACGCTACGAGTTCCCTGGCGATCTTGAGACAAGGTCTGATGAGAAGCAGCACTGGAATGTCCAAATGAAGACTGGTGGATGCTTGAGCGTGAACTGGGAGTTTTATCAAGAACACCGTCAGTGAGGAGGGGCAGGCATCTCCAAAAAAAGCTCTGGTTTTGGAGAACGGAGAGTGCCTGCAGGTCTTCTCCTCACTCTGTTTCCAAGGTTTAATTCTCTGAGAGTGTCATGGTGTGTTTTTCGGGCTCGTCCTTGCTTTCTTCTTACCTCCCACCCCCTGTGAATTGGCAGTACGATTAGACTCACTGTTTTTCCCTGCCCGATTCGCATAAGTTGAGACTGGACTTGCTTACATTAACCAGCTCCTGTGATTTTCTAGTCATGGGCCTTAAAAAACCTGCAAAGGCCATAAAACTCTATTCATTCATTCATTTATCCATTTATCCATCCATCCATCCGTTCCTTGTTTCCTTACTTCATTCATCCATTCATTTCGTTCTTTCTTTCTCCCACGCCCACTTCCCTTTGCTCTTTCCCTGGGCAAGTATAATAAGTCAGTTGTTTTTTTGTCTTCACAGACTCTTCCATTACTAAATATGTAGTTGTGAGCGACTGTTTCCCAGTGTTGGTATGTCCACGTCATGCTGTTTTATGCTAAATGTTGATTACTCGAAGCTCAAGTTTTCAATAGTGCCCATTTCTGGCCCATAGACACGTGCAAAATTTCTCGAACTTTTTAAATATTTATTTCTTGATTTGCTTTGAAGGGGAGTGTTTTATCACTTAATGTAGGAGATTTCTGAGAAAAAGTTTCATCACAGGAGAACGAAACGATGTAATATATATATATATATATATATATATATATATGTATATATATATATATTTCAACACTTTTTTCTCTGTCATAGGCAAACATGTCGCATTATTCCGAATCTTCAAATTTTGATTGAGGAAGAGAACAAGTTACATAACCTGCAAAGTGGCTCGGCACTTTTTAAAGAGATGAATGTAAGAGTGACAAAACATGGCATTCTGGTGGCAGTTGCCTAAGAAATTGTTTCTCATTTGGAAATCGACTCGATGAAAAAAATAATTGATTCCAGAAGAAAATACCATTTAGACTAAAGACATAAATCAGTGGGTGATAAGTAAAAGATACGCTTTCTTTGACTGCAGATATATTTCTTATTATAATGATCCCATGATTGAATTTAGCTTGACTAATCTCTAGTTTCATCATGAAAGCGATCGCACTCAGAAAATGATGTGAGGACTTTGAGGCCGAGCGTGGTGGAATAGAATGCAACATAACTGACAAGGCATTTATCTATTATTCATTCACTCACTATTCATTAATAAATTAATCAGTCAGTCAGTCAGTCAGTCAGTCCGACCGTCCGTCCGTCCGTCCGTCTGTCTGTCTGCCTATTTGTCTATCTATTATATTTTTACTCTATTATCAAATGCAAACTGAATTGCTACTTGTGACGCGTCACTTTGGATAACACCCTATAAATCATCAATGAATGCAAAACAGACTAAGTAATTTGAATAGCAACAACAAAGCAATTTGAATGTTGATAATCGTGTTACAACACAGAGAACGTGTTCCACACGACGTAGCCTAATTGGCTGACGGACCTCCAAACTTAACCGTTTCTTGCGACATGTCTTCTTTGTACACTCCTGTCGCTACGAGGGTTCTCCTAGCTTGCACTGGGAAATCGAAGTCCAAGAAATTCGGAGGTCGTTTTCGAAAGCCTTTATTCACGCAATGGTGGATTCACAGCGACAAAATGAGTAAATCAGCATTACCATACATGCACTCCACTGTCCGGCTCGATTCCGTGAGGACACCCAATCGCTTTTATCCGCACTCTTACACGTGTCCACGGTCGCTCTCTCACCTAAATCGCTGTATTTCACTTGTGTACTCTCTGGTGTACACCTCACTCTACGGCATAAAAAGCCTTAGATGACTCGATCCCTCCTTATAAAGGCAGACTTAGTCTCTAACCTTTTCTGCCGTGCGCTCTCTCACGTCGCCCCCCTTGATGTGCTTTTTGAAGGCTTTCCAGAGTCATCAAGTACCGGCTCGAATGCATTCCATTGTCTTGTAAGCAGCGAGAAGGACGTCACGTGACACATCCAAGGGCGGCCATGCCCTGGCTACTTCACACAGCTAGGCAACAAACCTGCCGAGGCTCGTCAAAGCTGGAAACTACTAGGACATTCTAGCACACTCCAGAACCTTCACAACACGTTCATTCTTCATTCACCCATCCACCCATCATTTCTCCCTTTTTGCATTCATTCATCTCCTCATTCATTCATTCATTCATTCATTCGCTCTTTCTAACATTTATTTGTTTGCTGGTTTAGCCACCCATTCATTTACTGGTTCTAGAAGGCAGGGAGAGCAATTCACGACAGGATCAGAGGTAGTTAATGGCGGTCGTTTCCCTGAATCACTCCCGGGCCGGAGATATGGGTTCCAGCAGCAAGGGAGGGAACTATCTTTGGACAAGGCGTTTTCCATTTCCTCCAGGGCGGAAGATGGCAGCAGGTGCTTCCGGTTTCCAAGGCAACGGTTGCCAACTACTTCCCGTCCTGTAAACTGTTTAGACGATCTCCCAGTATACGACTGGTGTCTATCGCGTCTCTGTCCCAAGCCCGAACTCCGGGATGGTGGAGGGGAGAGAGAGACGGTCGTTATTTATTATCTCTGTCTGGATCAGGTTCGAAACAGTTGCCATTATCGTAAACAGATCTTCTCGTGCAACTTTGGAATACACAGGTTGGTGAATCCTTGTCGAAGCTCTGTTCTAATTGGCCGTGGATGAAGCAAGCCACCTGCCCTGCCCTGATCTGCCCTGCCCTGCCCTGGCTGCTCTCTTCTGCTGTCTGCCACTGTTTCTTGGAATTCATGGTGTGTGGTGAACAGAGAAACAGTCTTCTTGTAGGTGCAGCTGCAAACACATAACACGCACTCACACATTCACGCACGCATTCTCTCTCTCTCTCTCTCTCTCTCTCTCTCTCTCTCACACACACACACACACACACACACACACACACACACACAAACACACTCACACACACACACACACACACACACACACACACACACACACACACCTTAGATGGAGAGAGAGAGAGTGGTGGGAAATTGCTCAACTTTGGATCTACATTTACAGTACTTTTCTGAAGTCCCAACCTCTGAGAACGACCCTCTAGTTTGGTATATTTCTCCAAGCAATTGGCAGCCCACTTAAATCCATGAATAAAAGTGTTAGTGGAGCTCAGACGACGAAACTTGATTTTAAAGCAATGTGTTTGAAACGCCTAAAGTTTGGTTAATTTGCGTTCAGTGTAAAGGTTTGCTTGTTTGATTGATTGTTTGTTTGTTTGTTTGTTTGTTTGTTTGTTTGTTTGTTTGTTGGTTGGTTGGTTGGTTGGTTGGTTGGTTAGTTGGTTGGTTGGTTGGTTGATTGATTGTGGGTAACGAGATCTGACATTCTGCCTTCAACGAAAACCTGATGGAAAATGTCACATTCATGATACTGTCAAGACTGTTATAATCCAAATCCGATAACTGTGTATTTCAGCATGAAAATGAAATAAGCACGGTTGATATCATTCCACGTCGAATGAATTAAAACATTATCAAACTCCCAATGGTGCTGGGCATGGCTTTTCAGTGTGTGAAATCAAAGTAATTAAAAGAAAGCGTTATTTCTACATTCCGTTTATTTGACTCTTTTTAACTGAAAGTCTGCGTACACTGAACGATTGTTCTAGGAGCTGACCATGACAAAAGTTGTAGACGCGACGAATGAAAGATGCAGAAAAATGAAGCACTGAGGTTTTCTACCTGCTTTGTTGGTCCATTATACACTGGGTCTATGAGTTGTTGCTACCTCAGTGGGTGGGTATTTTTATGTGGCTTCCCGCACAAAAATGTGTTAAAAGATTATATTTCATATTACCCGTCAGTTTGACCACAAATAAAAGGTGTGCAGTTGAAAACTTTTGTTTTGTTCGTGTTGCCAATATCGATTCTCCCTTCCTCAATGTAAGAGTTTTGTTAAATCATTAACACTCACTTGTTTAAGATTTCGCGTCAATGCTCACAGGGGGGTTCTTCTCTCTACAGACACTTCTGATACCCGTCAAGCTGATGAAAACGATCCAGAAATACAGTACCGTGATCTTCCTGGCAACGGAGACAAACGACATGCTACATAAGAGGAGATAATTCACCAACTGAGGAGACCCACATTAAGTGTTCCTATGACAACGACGCAGCGTCATGGAGGAATGCAGCGAGGCCAGCCAGTACTCCAGCGACGAGGACATCGTGTGTCCGGGCCTGCTGTTCAGGTAATTCTGTACGAATTACAGTCTGTGAGCATGTCGTCTCAGGTGGCGTGCTGTTCTGGTACGCAAGCATTCGGGCATGCTGCTGGTTTTTGGCCTCCAGGTACCCAGGTGATCAGGAGACCAATTGGTTGTACTTGGAACTTCAGTAAGCCCGGGTACCAAGGCCCTCTGCCGCGTAACTTGACCCTCAGGCAGATGTAAATGTAATCTAGAACTCTGATGCTCTCGAGAATACTGGGCGCAGTGCTGCTGTGCCGCGGTTCAAATCCTGAAACGGGAGCCGTCTGGAATTATTCATCTCAATGACGTACAATGACATACTGGCATGCTATGCACGTAGACGTGGGTATCCGGGGTATGACGGTTGGGGGACATGGTTATTTCAGTGTCTTGTAGAACTTGATCTGCGCATAGATGCATTCTCCAATCAGCTTGAGCATGTTCTTCGCGTAACCATTGCAGCAGATGTTTAGTAAGCTAGGTCCATGTGCCATGAGCCGAATGTTATGACTAGTCTGGGGTGATCGTTGTGTAAGTAGATTTATTTGTGAGTTTGTGTGTGTGTGTGTGTGTGTGTGTGTGTGCGTGCGTGCGTGCGTGTGTGTGTGTGTGTGTGCGTGCGTGCGTGCATGCGTGTGTGTGTGTGTGTGTGTGTAAAGAACAAAGTTTAAGCCGTGACTGTTGCTGTTTTCAGTAAATGTCAGAAATCAGCTGAACTTGCTAAGTCTAAACCTGCTCTACAGGTCAACAGATTCTGAAAAAGTTGCCATGATGTTGGCAGACTTGTTCTTTTACGCTGAGGGGAAAATTAGAGGTTCTTAGAAAACTAAACGAGATCATTATAAAGCAGCGTTACTGCGGTGACAGGGAGTACTGTGGCAACGAAGACCTGATTATGACAGCGATGACGACGGTGACGATGATAGTGACAGCGGCTCCAACGTTGCCACCACAACTTTCAGGATGAAAGTTTTCGTGCTGGGAGACCTCGGGTGTGGAAAAACGAGTTTGGTGCACGCGCTCATCTCACCGACCTTGACCCCGTCCGTAGCGCCTCCTGCCACCACCACGACTACCGCCATCGCCACCAGCACGTCTCCCGGCTCTGCCAACAAGGCCTCCACCAACGGCCACAGCGCCAGTTCCGACCTTGGGTCTGAGGCCGTCACGGTGGAACTGTGGTCCCCCTTCAAGACGTCAGACTCAGGTCGGCACCATTGGCAGTGGCTAAACATTTTACTTTCAGCTGGATGAGATATTACCCCGTGCTCAGTATATATTTGCCATTGACTTTTTAATCCGCTTTATTCTTGAATACAATCTACGAGCCCGGTCGACTCTTATTATGCTTCTTCCTTCATGTGTTGAACATTATTTACTGGCTGATGGTAAAACATATTATTCCTGAAATGTAATGTCATTCAATTAGCATGATAAATAACTATCACACGAATCACTGGATTTATTAAATCTGAAATTAACACAAAGTGTATCTGTTAGAAAGACTTTAATTATTTTGTTTTATTTGTTACTCTCTATGTCCTTCGTTTCTTTACGCTCTCGTTCCTTCGTTTGTCCAAGTAAATTTCATTTGTCCGCAAGCTTAATCGATCATGTATACATAAAAAATGGTGCCTTCATTTATTTATTTATTTATTTATTTATTTATTTATTTATTTATTTATTTATTTATTTATTTATTTATTTATTTATTTATTTATTTATTTATTTATTTATTTATTTATTTATTTATTTATTTATTTATTTATTTATTTATTTATTCATTCATTCATTCATTCATTCATTCATTCATTCATTCACTCACTCACTCACTCACTCACTCACTCACTCACTCACTCACTCACTCACTCACTCACTCACTGAATCTCTTCTTTCTACTACAGCCTCTCTACTGGACCGGCACTTGACGGGGGAGGAGCGGCACTTGATCCTGGAGATCTGGGACCTGTCTGGCAGACAGGTGCGTCCCCTGGTGTGTGTTACTGTCAGTAGCAATCTCACGCTCCTGGAGAGCAACGCTCTTTTTATTCGCAAACGGTATGCTTGTGTCTGAGGGACAAGGTCGCCAGGAACTTCACAATCCTTGAAACTACGACGCCGATGAAGAGTGAGAAGCGTACAGATTCGCCAAAATTCATTAAAGCGAGGGTCTCTCCCGACGACCGAACCTCATGTAATTACTATGAATTGACAACAGTCCAGCAACAACAAAAAAGTGACAAGACTTCTCGATAAAATCTTTCATTGTGAGAAAAATACTGAAAACTGTAGCGAATCGACAGAATCCAAACTTGACCAAACAATGGCAATAACTCCCTAGAGAGTGCGTCATGGGTCAGTAAATTGGAAATGGTAAACTGCCCTCGACTTGCCTGCTCTAAATGGTCCTGGCCTCCTTACCTTCCGTAACTGGTGACATGATGCAAAGGGGATCTACAATATTTGGGAGCAGTGTATGAACTGCGATTCCACGGCAAATCACGTTGCCCTCCATCCCCCCATGGCTCTCCCAACCCCCATTAACGCCCCCACTAGGCCATCCCCTCTTCCTTTATTCGCGAGGATTTGCCCGATTCGTGCGTAGCAGACATGCTGTGCAACATGACTATGATGTGCACGAGTTCCTCCTTGCCAGAAGTTTCTCCATCGAGTGATATTTGCCAAGAACCATTGGTCCGTCAGCGCTGCTGTGCCTTGTACAGAAAATATCATATTCCCAAATCTAATTTGAAGATTTCATATACTGGTAACATTTTTCCTTTTTAATAAGAAAATTAGTAATGGGAGAGGAAAAGGGAATTGTATATCAAAATTGAGTCGGCGAGTCTTTGCAATAAAATATGTGCATATGTTGAATCATTTCTATCGCCTCCTTTAAGGCTGTGCGAGGAGAGTTTTGCAGTATTCCCCAACTTCTTCCTTAGCGCACACTGCCAAATGATGAACAAAGAATAATTATGCACTCTAATGGTTCTGATGCTGTTTATGACACCGTCGTTGCTCTACTCGTTGTGGGACTTTTCGAAACAAAGACTTTTTCACACTTTCTCGATTGTGTGTGTCAAGCCCGCCCACGCCACTGGGCAGTTAGGATCCAAAGAGAAACAGCTGAAATCATGTCAGCTTTTTAAAATAACTATGTGTTCAGTAAGGTATTTCAAATCACAATGTTCACATTTCCTCGAGGCTGTTGCGAGTCCTATGCCTTCTACGCTTCTCAGAATGTCCTCTTCAAAGGAAAACGACTGCTTTCTACTCAAGGCTGACTCCGATAGTTCAACGCCAGTGACTCCCTCACGAGTTGCCGTACAACGTTGATCAATAGCAACCCCTTTCTACCTGTTTGCAGGTGTGCCTAGACGCTCAACAGGTGTTCCTGACAGGTGAGGCCATCTACCTGTTGGTCTTCAACAGTCTGGACCAGACATCCCGAGACAGCGTGCTCCCTCTCTACACTCTTGTGCAGCACAGGGTGAGTGTGTGTGTGTGGGGGGGGGGGGGTGTGTGCGCGCGCGCGTGCGCTTTCATGTGTCCAAACGTGTGTGTGCGCGCACGTGTATGCGTATGCGCACCCGCATTCATATACGCATCACATGTTTGAATGGGTATGAGAGATCGTGCGTGTGCGTGTGTGTGTGTGTGTGTGTGTGTGTGTGTGTGTGTGCGTGCGAGCGTGTGTGTGCGAGCGTGTGGGTGTGAGTGTGTGGGTGTGCGTGCGTGTGTGTGTAAGGGTATATATGTGCGTGTGCAGGTATGCATGTATATATACAGATGCAGTTGCATGCATGCGTGTACAAAAGATAATCAATAATCCTATCGGTCAATCTCTGTTTATATCTGTTGATGTTTCATCAATTCATGTATGTTTCCTCATCTGCCTCTCCACGTCTATTCGAGTACGGATACAAGTAGTTTAGATTATCTTGAGATACTCTGAAATATTCTTAGATCGTTTGTGCCCTACGTTATTGGCACGCAGATCCAGTGAGACGTCATGCCCATTCCACGGACTTTGTTTTGTTGCCTCCCAGTCTTCCTCTTGGTTGTCTCTCGGGTGTCGAGGAAGACGACGCGCTGTGCCATCATCTCTGGATGCGCATATGGCTCCGAAGTCCAAACTCCGAGGCACACAAGCGGCTGCAGGTGGGGCAAGGAACACTGGTCTGGACAGTGGTTGAAGCAGCTCTGTGTCGCCTTGCTCGTGCACAACGTGACCTGTGCGTGAAGGATTTTAAAGTGGAAAAGCCGTTGCACAGGGACAATCCCACTCTCTCGGCCTCCGGAATCCAGATCCAGTGACACGAAAGAATCGTTACATCTGGGGGCTCCTTCAGCTGCAGTGGATGACCGTTACGTCTTCTGTGCTCTGTCACATCCTTCGCACTCCACAGTGCGCTGCTGCATCGCCTTCTCAGCCGTTGAATCCATGGTGGATTTCCTCCGCCTGATCCGCCGAAGGAGTCTTTGCTGGTTATTTGCCTCCCAGTATACACCCGCACTATAG
>JAWQFJ010007320.1:0-19632 GCA_034096865.1 Theodoxus fluviatilis
TCTCTCTCTCTCTCTCTCTCTCTCTCTCTAGCTGTTGTCCCTCTCTTATGCAGTATCGCTTATCTCAAGATATCACCGTGAACAATTTCGGCGACATACTAAAATATATGTATTATTCATCAGTTGTGTATCGTAAATGAACGCACGCCTGGAGGTAGCGAAGGCAGTTTTACATATGTTTCCTCACACGGAGAAAGCGTAATCGACTACTGTTTGCTATCTGGCGATTACACTGACTGTTCAGTTGATCTTGTCGTTGCTGACCGTATTGAGAGCAATCATATAACTTTGGAAATTACAGTTGGCATTCCTACTTGCACTCACAAACCTGTACCAAGAAAGAAATACATTTCAAAGGTTAAGCAGGACGCTAGTAAAGCTAGTGAATTCAAAAAAAAATTATAAGCGTGCACTTTCCTTAACGCCTAGAGAGCGCATCAGAAATGATGGGGACTTTGTAGAATCAGCTCTCCGATTGTTCAGTTGTGCCATTCTCTCCTGTGCTCAGTGTATGAGGAAATACATATTGACAAACAGTTCATCATTCCCTGCAAAAAGATCTGACTAGCATGATCATGAGTGCTTTAAAGCAAAAAGGGAAACAAAATCTGCCCTCATTAAATTCAGAAAACTTAAATCTCTAGAATGCAAAGAAAGGTATATAAGCGCCAGAAAGACTTATAAGTACATCATCCGCGAGAAGAAAAGAATTTATTTCACTTCCTGTCGGATCTATCTCCTCGACAGCATCAGGGACTCTAATAAATGTTGGTCACTCGTGAGACGGGCAACGAGTAGGCCACCTCCTCATGTCGACATCGACATAAACATTTGGAATGAACACTTTGAAGCTCTGTTTCATCGATACTTGGACAATAAATCTGATTCTGTGGCTAGCAGAGTAAACACTCGTGAGGTCGCGGATGACCAGAGGGTGAATGAACTGGACTATGTCATTTCATTGGAAGAGGTTAAGACGGCCATACAAAAATAAAAGAATCTGTTCAGCAAACCACCGTGCGCCGTCGCTTTGTTGTCGCTGGAGGGCAGGCTGGCCACCAGCGGGACAGGAGAGACGGTGAACAGGAGGGGACGAGAGGCGGTATGCGTGCAAGAATGGCAGCGACCCTGTGTGCCAGATGGGAGTTGCGAGGTGTTCCGTGCTGCACGCCAAGCACGCTCTCTCTCTCTCTGGGACTGCCTGGCGAGGACGTCTCTGGCGGTTCCTGCGACTCCTGTCGCTGTCGGTCCGCAAATCCCCGTTGATTAGGGCTTTAACAAGCCCGGACGCCGCTCGGCGTGTTGAGTGAGCTCCCGTGATTCATCCATTCTCTCGGGCCCTCTCATTCTCAAGACGCGCCGAAATCGAGCCTCGAGTCTACTCCTTTCACCGCCTTTGCCCAGAATAGCAGCTCGCAGGTGCCCTTGTGCTGAGAACTCTGCATTGCCCCCTCTCCACGGAGGAGCAGTCAGGGCAGTGAATAGCAAGGGTGTGTTTGTGCGTCCCCGTGGCGGTGTGATATGCCGTTAGTGAGCGCCCAGGCAGTTTTTGCTCTTGGTAATTGCCAATTTGCCGTCAGATTGGCGCCTTGATTTGACGAGTCATTGAATGCGGAAAGACTCTGTATAGAGACTTCTTTTCTTCTTGAGATAATGTGTCTACACGAGCCGTAAGTATGAATCGAATGTGAACTTAAAGGAACAAAGCAGTTCTGTGGCATATGTTTTTCAGCAAGCTGTCTAGTTAGTAGTTTTGGAGTGTTAGTTTTCTGTCATGTTCCGCTCTCCGATTAGAATATAAACTGAACCTTGCCGCACTTCGGTATTTTAATTCTGAAAATGAAATGGGTGAAGATATGTGGCTGCTCATTTTTGAGGGCATATGCTTATTGGGGAAGCAAAACAAGGGCAGTCACCTATCCCGTCTGAAATATAATGAAATGCAAACAACCTTCAGCCAGTTTCTTCCATTCCAACAGTCTCGCCCTCACCACTCATCCTCGTCTCCCTTGTCCTCGTCCTCTGCGTACACTTGCACTTCGTTTTTCCGCCTGTCCTGGCCGGCGAGCCTTGCGGGAGAAGGGCGGAGTGGGAAGGTAAAACTGCATGCTAACTCCGCTGAGGAAAGATGCTGGAGTTGTAGTAGAGACACGTGCAAGAGACGTAGTAACGACGTTTTCAGGTTGTTGTAAGACGCCTTGCTACCCTCGTTTCCTACGTCGTTTTCTCCTGTTGTTGACGCAGAGGCTGTCTCTCGATTGCCCAGGGATTTGTGACGCAGGTTTTTGCCTAAGGCCGCTGTCCAGCCTCCTCTGCATCTGTCCAGTTCAATATTTTGTGACGTTCTTCTACTGCAGCTGAGGACTCGATGAGACGCTGAGGAGGAGAGAGTTTTTTTTTCTGCACTCGGCATCTAACGAGTTCTTCAGACCCTTTTGGGAGGACGAGTTTGCCGCGTGGCCAATTTCTTGTTTACGTCATCACCACCGACGACTCCATCCCCCATTCTTCTTAACCTCGTGGTATTTGCACGCCAGATAGAGGGCCGAACAATAGCCCGGAGTCCTTGGAGCTACAGACGTTCTTGCAGCACCAGGGAAAAGCTGCATTTTTTTCGTGGGCGCGGCGCATTGCTGGCGGATGATAAGACGACCCATCAATGCGCTCTTATCGATGGCGCCTGGCCCCGCGGTTAATCGTGGATGGCGTCCCCCCCCCCCCCCCCCCCCCCCCCCCCCCCCCCCCCCCCGCCGCCCGGCTGATGGCTGCCCGTTCAGAGCCAGTAATGTAGGGAGAAGGCTTATTAGCTTCCTGCATCTGGCGGAGTTCCCGACAGGTGGCGTGCACTCCAGCTTGAATGGGTAGGAATGGGAGTACCGAACACGACTGAGATGTGAAGCAGAGCAGGCCTTCTCTTCCGTCCGACGTCTTGTCCTGCTGGAGGGTGTACCTTTTACTGCTGGGAGCTCCTCTCTGATGTCTGCATCCCGCCCTCCAGAGCTGTTTGGATGCCCCGCTTTGTGGTCGTCTGCCTTGGCAAGGGTTTGTATTTGGATGCGTTGCGACTGTTTTTCAACTGGTTCCTCTTCCACAAAGCAAGCACGTCGTTGAAATGCAGTGTTGTCGGGACATCTTTATGGCGGTAGTTTTGCTATTGGAAGGAGTGCATGAATACCCTATCTTGGACATCCCACCCTTTCGCTCGTTATAAGGGATATTCTCCAGCTTGTCCAGGCAGTCTGGCCACATGCAGCGCTGTCCCACTTCAAACGTGCACGTGTTTGCCGACGAGGTTTGCGTTCGATCTCCCGCTGATGGTTTTTGAAGATTTTCCTTTTCAAATGCGTTTGCTGGGGATCAGGCAGCTTGTGAGACGTCAGTGTGCGGAAGGAAGGACCCGCGTTTTTGCCAAGCTCCCGCTGATATCACAGCGTCTGACAGTGCGGATATGATTTCATTACTTTTTGTACTTGTTTTCCAGGATGATTCTCCAATGCCATGGGAACGATTCTCTCGCGTTACTTAATCCATTCCAGAACAAACCAGTCCACTGTGAGATGTTTTATTCACGCAGTGTGATACTAGCATTTACCCATCTCTGCATTTACTCTTTCGATTAATCTTCATTGCTCGGCGTCGCCACTCTCCAACTATTGCTGTCCATCTGCTGACCGTCATGCATGCAAGATGTCTTGCCATCCTCTAACAACTACGTTTTTTATCATGTAAAAAGAGCCCCCGTCGTGTGGCATTGCACACACGAATTGATGAGGCGCTTTTGCATGCCAGTGAAGGGTCGGGTGGAAAGGCTTCAAGAAACTCCTCCAGACTGCGGCCTTGGAGTGAAAGTTGGAGTTGCTGCTTCTCTGTGCCCTCTACGTGGATGTGGACAAAGCCCTGTTGCCGTAGAGTCGGGTCTGCTTTCCGCCTTTTGTTTGGATGTCTTCCCCCTCAGGATATCCAAACTCGTCTGTGTTGTTGTAGGAACATATTCACTCTCGCCCTCCACCATCACCATTTACAGGATGAAAGGACCCCTGTTCTCGCCTTCCACTTTATGAATGTGAGTGGCGTGTTTATTGTCAAAGCGATGGACTTGGGAGAGGAACACAGGGCTAACTGTGAACATTTCTCACAAGCTGGCTCCAGGGAAGTGGCTGAGTGCGTTTGCTTTGCAATCTTTTTCTATTAATACCAAGTGTCCGTGTTGAAGAATCTCAAGAGTTGTGTGAAGGCCGAGTCAATACTCGACTGGGGAATGGAAGGGAAATGGGGGAATGTATCTGATGAGCTCATGCTGAACGACCCCTTACTTATCGTCCCCAGCCTTGGACAAACACTAAACTGAAAAGAGTACCGGTTTCAGTTGTCGCCGGTTGGGGCACATTGCAGGATCATGACATATGCGATGTTGTTTCAATTTGATATGTACTTGCACACTCTACGGTGGGAGTTACAGTGCTTGCGTATGCACGGCTTAGAGTGGGAGTTACAGTGCTTGCGTATGCAAGGCTTAGAGTGGGAGTTACAGTGCTTGCTTATGCAAGGCTTAGAGTGGGAGTTACAGTGCTTGCGTATGCAAGGCTTAGAGTGGGAGTTACAGTGCTTGCGTATACAAGGCTTAGAGTTGGAGTTACAGTGCTTGCGTATGCAAGGCTTAGAGTGGGAGTAACAGTGCTTGCGTATGCACGGCTTAGAGTGGGAGTAACAGTGCTTGCGTATGCACGGCTTAGAGTGGGAGTAACAGTGCTTGCGTATGCAAGGCTTAGAGTGGGAGTTACAGTGCTTGCGTATATGCAAGGCTTAGAGTGGGAGTTACAGTGCTTGCGAATATGCAAGGCTTAGAGTGGGAGTTACAGTGCTTGCGTATATGCAAGGCTTAGAGTGGGAGTTACAGTGCTTGCGAATATGCAAGGCTTAGAGTGGGAGTTACAGTGCTTGCGCATATGCAAGGCTTAGAGTGGGAGTTACAGTGCTTGCGTATGCAAGGCTTAGAGTGGGAGTAACAGTGCTTGCGTATATGCAAGGCTTAGAGTGGGAGTTACAGTGCTTGCGTATGCAAGGTTTTGAGTGGGAGTTACAGTGCTTGCGTATGCAAGGCTTAGAGTGGGAGTAACAGTGCTTGCGTATATGCAAGGCTTAGAGTGGGAGTTACAGTGCTTGCGAATATGCAAGGCTTAGAGTGGGAGTTACAGTGCTTGCGAATATGCAAGGCTTAGAGTGGGAGTTACAGTGCTTGCGTATGCAAGGCTTAGAGTGGGAGTAACAGTGCTTGCGTATATGCAAGGCTTAGAGTGGGAGTTACAGTGCTTGCGTATATGCAAGGCTTAGAGTGGGAGTTACAGTGCTTGCGAATATGCAAGGCTTAGAGTGGGAGTTACAGTGCTTGCGCATATGCAAGGCTTAGAGTGGGAGTTACAGTGCTTGCGTATGCAAGGCTTAGAGTGGGAGTAACAGTGCTTGCGTATATGCAAGGCTTAGAGTGGGAGTTACAGTGCTTGCGTATGCAAGGTTTTGAGTGGGAGTTACAGTGCTTGCGTATGCAAGGCTTAGAGTGGGAGTTACAGTGCTTGCGTATGCAAGGTTTAGAGTGGGAGTTATAGTGCTTGCTTACGCTAGACAGAGTGGGAGTTACCGTGCTTGCGTATGCAAGACTTAAGAGTGGGAGTTACAGTGCTTGCTTACGCTAGACTTAAGAGTGGGAGTTACAGTGCTTGCGTATGCAAGGCTTAGAGTGGGAGTTACAGTGCTTGCGTATGCAAGGCTTAGAGTGGGAGTTACAGTGCTTGCGTATGCAAGGTTTTGAGTGGGAGTTACAGTGCTTGCGTATGCAAGGCTTAGAGTGGGAGTTACAGTGCTTGCGTATGCAAGGCTTAGAGTGGGAGTTACAGTGCTTGCGTATGCAAGGCTTAGAGTGGGAGTTACAGTGCTTGCGTATATGCAAGGCTTAGAGTGGGAGTTACAGTGCTTGCGTATGCAAGGTTTTGAGTGGGAGTTACAGTGCTTGCGTATGCAAGGCTTAGAGTGGGAGTAACAGTGCTTGCGTATATGCAAGGCTTAGAGTGGGAGTTACAGTGCTTGCGTATGCAAGGTTTTGAGTGGGAGTTACAGTGCTTGCGTATGCAAGGCTTAGAGTGGGAGTAACAGTGCTTGCGTATATGCAAGGCTTAGAGTGGGAGTTACAGTGCTTGCGTATGCTAGGCTTTGAGTGGGAGTTATAGTGCTTGCGTATGCAAGGCTTAGAGTGGGAGTTACCGTGCTTGCGTATATGCAAGGCTTAGAGTGGGAGTTACAGTGCTTGCGTATATGCAAGGCTTAGAGTGGGAGTTATAGTGCTTGCGTATGCAAGGCTTAGAGTGGGAGTTACAGTGATTGCGTATATGCAAGGCTTAGAGTGGGAGTTACAGTGCCTGCGTAGGCAAGGCTTAGAGTGGGAGTTACAGTGCTTGCGTACGCAAGGCTTAGAGTGGGAGTTACAGTGCTTGCGTACGCAAGGGTTTGAGTGGGAGTTACAGTGCTTGCGTATGCAAGGCTTAGAGTGGGAGTTACAGTGCTTGCATATGCAAGGCTTAGAGGGGGAGTTACAGTGCTTGCGTATATGCAAGACTTAGAGTGGGAGTTACAGTGCTTGCGTATATGCAAGGCTTAGAGTGGGAGTTACAGTGCTTGCGTATATGCAAGGCTTAGAGTGGGAGTTACAGTGCTTGCGTATGCAAGGCTTAGAGTGGGAGTTATAGTGCTTGCGTACGCAAGGCTTAGAGTGGGAGTTACAGTGCTTGCTTACGCTAGACAGAGTGGGAGTTACAGTGCTTGCGTATGCAAGGCTTAGAGTGGGAGTTACAGTGCTTGCGTATATGCAAGGCTTAGAGTGGGAGTTACAGTGCTTGCGTATGGAAGGCTTTGAGTGGGAGTTATAGTGCTTGCGTATATGCAAGGCTTAGAGTGGGAGTTACAGTGCTTGCGTATGCAAGGCTTAGAGTGGGAGTTACAGTGCTTGCGTATGCAAGGGTTTGAGTGGGAGTTACAGTGCTTGCGTACGCTAGACTTAAGAGTGGGAGTTACAGTGCTTGCTTACGCTAGACTTAAGAGTGGGAGTTACAGTGCTTGCGTATGCAAGGCTTAGAGTGGGAGTTATAGTGCTTGCGTATGCAAGGCTTAGAGGGGGAGTTACAGTGCTTGCGTATACAAGGCTTTGAGTGGGAGTTACAGTGCTTGCGTACGCTTGACTTAAGAGTGGGAGTTACAGTGCTTGCGTATGCAAGGCTTAGAGTGGGAGTTATAGTGCTTGCGTATGCAAGGCTTAGAGGGGGAGTTACAGTGCTTGATTACGCTATATATAATACTTAAGAGTAGGAGTTACAGTGCTTGCTTACCCTAGACTTAAGAGCGGGAGTAACAGTGCTTGCTTGCCCTAGACTTAAGAGCGGGAGTTACAGTGCTTGCGAACGCTAGACTTAAGTGGGAGTTACAGTGCTTGCGTACGCTAGACTTAAGTGGGAGTTACAGTGCTTGCTTACGCTAGACTTAGAGTGGGAGTTACAGTGCTTGATTACGCTATATATAATACTTAAGAGTAGGAGTTAGTGCTTGCTTACCCTAGACTTAAGAGCGGGAGTAACAGTGCTTGCTTGCCCTAGACTTAAGAGCGGGAGTTACAGTGCTTGCGTACGCTAGACTTAAGTGGGAGTTACAGTGCTTGCTTACGCTAGACTTGAGTGGGAGTTACAGTGCTTGCTTACGCTATACTTAAGAGGAGGAGTTACAGTGCTTGCTTACGCTAGACTTGAGTGGGAGTTAGAGTGCTTGCTTACGCTATACTTAAGAGTAGGAGTTACAGTGCTTGCTTACGCTAGACTTGAGTGGGAGTTACAGTGCTTGCTTACGCTATACGTAAGAGTAGGAGTTACAGTGCTTGCTTACGCTAGACTTAAGAGCGGGAGTTACAGTGCTTGCGTACGCTAGACAGAGTGGGAGTTACAGTGCTTGCTTACGCTAGACTTAAGAGTGGGAGTTACAGTGCTTGCGTATGCAAGGCTTAGAGTAGGAGTTACAGTGCTTGCTTACGCTAGACTTAAGAGCGGGAGTTACAGTGCTTGCGTACGCTAGACAGAGTGGGAGTTACAGTGCTTGCTTACGCTAGACTTAAGAGTGGGAGTTACAGTGCTTGCTTACGCTAGACAGAGTGGGAGTTACAGTGCTTGCGTACGCTAGACAGAGTGGGAGTTACAGTGCTTGCTTACGCTAGACAGAGTGGGAGTTATAGTGCTTGCTTACGCTAGACAGAGTGGGAGTTACAGTGCTTGCTTACGCTAGACTTAAGAGTGGGAGTTACAGTGCTTGCTTACGCTAGACAGAGTGGGAGTTACAGTGCTTGCTTACGCTAGACTTAAGAGCGGGAGTTACAGTGCTTGCTTACGCTAGACTTAAGAGCGGGAGTTACAGTGCTTGCTTACGCTAGACTTAAGAGCGGGAGTTACAGTGCTTGCTTACGCTAGACTTAGAGTGGGAGTTACAGTGCTTGCTTACGCTAGACAGAGTGGGAGTTACAGTGCTTGCTTACGCTAGACTTAAGAGTGGGAGTTACACTGCTTGCGTATGCAAGGCTTAGAGTGGGAGTTACAGTGCTTGCTTATGCAAGGCTTAGAGTGGGAGTTACAGTGCTTGCTTACGCTAGACAGAGTGGGAGTTACAGTGCTTGCTTACGCTAGACTTAAGAGTGGGAGTTACAGTGCTTGCTTACGCTAGACTTAAGAGTGGGAGTTACAGTGCTTGCGTACGCTAGACTTAAGAGTGGGAGTTACAGTGCTTGCGTATGCAAGGCTTAGAGTGGGAGTTACAGTGCTTGCTTACGCTAGACTTAAGAGTGGGAGTTACAGTGCTTGCTTACGCTAGACTTAAGAGTGGGAGTTACAGTGCTTGCTTACGCTAGACTTAAGAGTGGGAGTTACAGTGCTTGCGTATGCAAGACTTAGAGTGGGAGTTACAGTGCTTGCGTATGCAAGGCTTAGAGTGGGAGTTACAGTGCTTGCGTATGCAAGGTTTTGAGTGGGAGTTACAGTGCTTGCGTACGCTAGACTTAGGAGTTGAAGATGCAGTCCAGACGCGATCGCCTTTGTTTTCTTGAGCCTTTTTCCTTGGTAGTATGCATGGCTTGAGGGCAAGGGAGAGGACGAGAGGGTTGACGTAATTGCTGTGATGATGGATGTCGGGATATCTAAACTCAGAAATTTGCATTTGACGTGGGAGAGTGCGCGCTTATTGGAAGTTTCCGATAGATGATGGACGTCCTGGAAGACATCACGTCCGTTTTATTGCTGGACCCACATGTGCGGAGTTTGTCGTCGCTGCTCCCGCTCGTCCGTCTGCCTGCCTGCCTGCTCGTCGATGTAGAGTGTGTGTGTGCGTGTGTGCGTGTGTGTGTGTGTGTGTGTGTGTGTGTGTGTGTGTGTGTGCGCGCGCCTTTTTCGCGTAGGGAGACCTGGTGGGTCAATTCTTACCCACAACCCACAGGGGGGCGACGGCGACGATGATTTTACGTCATTGCTACGTCAGAGTGGCAGACGTGACCGTTTCTGTAGAGGTAAAGTTTTGTATAAAGTTTTTGTAAGGTAAACCATCTTCCTGGTCAAGCAGAACCACACTTGCTGTGACGTCATCTGGAATCCTGAGTTGTCCAGAGTAGGGGCCACTTCCAGGTCATGACCATCCACAGCTTTGAGCTATTAATAACGCAGTTTAATGACCGATAACTTTGCCAGCAACGCCATAAAACGAATGGCAGATTACGCTGTCTTCCTTGACAACGTTGCGTTGCCATGGTAACGACAGGGCAGAGATCCGGATTTGTGCATTAGACTACAGTTCTGGGCCTTTCTTTGTCCTACGCCTTCACACAGGGCATAAATCATTGAACGACTGCTGAGGCTCGTGAAGATGTAACACCTGCATTGATTTGAAACGCGACATCTCGTGTAGTTGTCAGGAAACATATAGCTTCATCACTGGAGTAGGCTTTCTGAGGAGCCGGGTGATCAATCCCCACCGGCTTTGCCTGGTAAACGGAGGCTGTGTTCCTCGATGTTGGAGTCTTTGTGACACAGAGGGAGGCCCAGGAAACATGAATCTTGATTCTGTTGTTTTGTTTGTTGGTTTGTTTGCTCTGCCTTTTTGCGGAGGCTGTGCTTGTAGATGAAGTCTTTGTTACACATAGGGAGGCCCAGGAAACAAGAATGTTGTTTTGTTTGTTTGTTTGTTTGTTTGCTCTTTTGTTTTTGCAAGAAATAAAGTGTTGGTTATCGGAGGCTGTGTTTGTTGATGGAGTCTTTGTTACACACAGGAAGGCTTAGGAAACAAGAAGCTGGATTTGTATTTTGGGTATGGTTTATTTGTTTGCTGTTGTTTTACGAGAAATAGAGTCGCGGTTAACGGAGGCTGTGCTTTTTGTTGATGATCGAGTCTTTGTTACACATAGTTAGGCCCAGGAAACAAGAGGCTTGGGTTTTTTGTGCTTGTTGTATATTTGTTTGCTCTGTAGTTTTGACGAGAAACATAGAGACGTTTATCTGAGGCTGTGTTTGTATATGGAATCCTCGTTACACACAGGAAGGTCCAGGAAACAAGAAGCTTGTGTTTTGCTTGTTTGTTTGTTTGCTTTGTTGTTTTTACGAGAAATGGAGTGGCGGTTAATGAAGACTTTGCTTGTAGATGGAGTCTTCGTCACAGGAAGGCCCTGCATACCAGAGACTTGTTTAGTTCTGCTGTTAACGTATTTGTTTGCTTTGTTGTATTTACAAGTAATGCTAATAGAATGGTAGTTAACAGAGGCTGTGATCGCCGATGGTGGGGTGGGGACTTTGTTACAAACGGGGAGGCCACGCATGCCAGAATCTTGTAGACTTTTTCCAAGGGAGTGGGGCTGTACTAGAGGTGTGGGAACTTGGGAAGCAGTCCTTGCTGGCCGCTGTCGCTGCTTCTCTCTACTGAGTGCTGCTCTGGTGGTGATTGTCGTGTAAAAATCCACATTACACATCTCAGTCGTACCATTGGCAATAAAGATGATGATGATGATGATGATGATGATGATGATGATGATGATGATGATGATGGTGGTGGTGGTGGTGGTGGTGGTGGTGGTGGTGATGATGATGATGGTGTGGTGGTGGTGGTGGTGGTGGTGGTGGTGGTGGTGGTGGTGGTGGTGGTGGTGGTGGTGGTGGTGGTGGTGGTGGTGGTGGTGATGATGATGATGATGATGATGATGATGATGATGGTGGTGGTGGTGGTGGTGGTGGTGGTGGTGGTGGTGGTGGTGGTGGTGGTGGTGGTGGTGGTGGTGGTGGTGGTGGTGGTGATGATGATGATGATGATGATGATGATGATGATGATATCTAGAACAACACCTCAAGAAAAAGGAACGAGGGAAAACCCAGTGAACAAATGAAATTAAATGAAACAAGAGCAAATAAACTAAATTAATCAAAATTATTCTACAAGTACAAAACAAAACGGTGTTGGCCGTCGGATGAAAGCCTTCAAAGACACAAGATCAACAACAAAAGAATCGAAAAGAAATGGAACAAGTAAATAACAGTATTTACACCAAAAAGGTAAAGATAAATGATATTGACAGATACTATAAAATACTGAGCAGCTACCACACGTGTGTGAACGATGATGATGATGATGATGATGATGATGGTTATGATACATCATGTCATTACCACTACCATCACCCTCTCCACCACCACCACCACCACCACCACCACCACCACCACCACCACCACCACCACCACCATTACCACCACCACCACCACCACCACCACCACCACCACCACCACCACCACCTCCTCCTCCTCCTCCTTTTCATTATTTACTCTCTTGTAATTGCAAAACAAAACGGTTGCCTTTAGCAAGACTGCGGAGCACTGTTGCTGTCTCCAGAGAACACTTAGCCATAGCTTGACTGGGTGTATTGGGGCGTTAGAGAAAGGCTGTATTGCCTTTAGCATGACTGAGGAGCACTGTGGCTGTCTCCAGAGAACACTTAGCCATAGCTTGACTGGGTGTATTGGGGCGTTAGAGAAAAGCTGTATTGCTAGTGAGGACAGAGACGCCTCCAGGCTACGGACGCAGGGTTTCCATGACCGGTTTACCTTCGCGTGCATTGGGCTCTACTCTAGCTTTTGCTGGCTGCTATGAATGGTAGGCGAGCTTGGCGAGTGATCGGATCCGTGATTCATCCCTGTGAATTCTGCTCTCGGATTGAGTCTTAATGACATGATGCAGTCCCATGCCTCCTGGAAGCCTCATTGGCTACATTGGGCCGTCCATATCTCAGCTACTGAAGTGGGCCCCTCAAGGTACGTTCTCATTGGGCCGTCCATATCTCAGCTACTGGAGTGGGCCCCTCAAGGTGCGTTCTCATTGGGCAGTCCATATCTCAGCTACTGGAGTGGGCCCCTCAAGGTACGTTCTCATTGGGCCGTCCATATCTCAGCTACTGGAGTGGGCCTCTCAAGGTGCGTTCTCATTGGGCCGTCCATATCTCAGCTACTGCAGTGGGCCCCTCAAGGATCTGTTCTTATTGGGCCGTCCATATCTCAGCTACTGGAGAGGTACCTTCAAGGTGCGTTCTCATTGGGCAGTCCACATCTCAGCTACTGGAGTGGGCCCCTCAAGGTGCTTTCTTGTTGGGCCGTCCATATCTCAGCTACTGGAGTGGGCCTCTCAAGGTGCGTTCTCATTGGGCAGTCCATATCTCAGCTACTGCAGTGGGCCCCTCAAGGTGCGTTCTTATTGGGCCGTCCATATCTCAGCTACTGGAGTGGGCCCCTCAAGGTCTGTTCTCATTGGGCCGTCCATATCTCAGCTACTGGAGTGGGCCCCTCAAGGTCTGTTCTCATTGGGCAGTCCATATCTCAGCTACTGGAGTGGGCCCCTCAAGGTCTGTTCTCATTGGGCCGTCCATATCTCAGCTACTGGAGTGGGCCCCTCAAGGTGTGTTCTCATTGGGCCGTCCATATCTCAGCTACTGGAGTGGGCCCCTCAAGGTTTGTTCTCATTGGGCCGTCCATATCTCAGCTACTGGAGTGGGCCCCTCAAGGTGCGTTCTCATTGGGCCGTCCATATCTCAGCTACTGGAGTGGGTCCCGAAAGGTGTGTTCTCATTGGGCCGTCCATATCTCCGCTACTGAAGTGGGCCCCTCAAGGTGCGTTCTCATTACTAATTTACTTACTTACTGCCTGTCGACCCTAGCAAGGTTTGGGGCGCCAACCACAACTCTCCACAGTCCTCTGTCCTGGGCCATCCTCTCTAGCTGGTTCCAGGTGTAGCCCATCCTAGTGGTGTCAGCCTGAAGGTCACGCCGCCAGGTGTTTCTTGGACGGCCTCTCTTCCGCTTTCCCTGGGGATTCTACCTCAGCGCCTGCCTGGTGATGCTGGTAGGCGGTTTCCGTAGGGTGTGCCCTATCCAGCCCTATCGTCTCTTCCTGATTTCTTTTTCTACAGGAAGTTGGCGGGTCCTTTCCCAAAGGTTGGCGTTGCTGATGGTGTCGGGCCAGCGGATACGGAGAATCCTTCTGAGGCAGCTGTTGATGAAGCGTTCTCATTGGGCCGTCCATATCTCAGCTACTGGAGTGGGCCCCTCAAGGTCTGTTCTCATTGGGCCGTCCATATGTCAGCTACTGGAGTGGGCCCCTCAAGGTTTGTTCTCATTGGGCCGTCCATATCTCAGCTACTGGAGTGGGCCCCTCAAGGTCTGTTCTCATTGGGCAGTCCATATCTCAGCTACTGGAGTGGGCCCCTCAAGGTGTGTTCTCATTGGGCCGTCCATATCTCCGCTACTGGAGTGGGCCCCTCAAGGTGTGTTCTCATTGGGCCGTCCATATCTCAGCTACTGGAGTGGGCCCCTCAAGGTGCGTTCTCATTGGGCCGTCCATATCTCAGCTACTGGAGTGGTACCTTCAAGGTGCGTTCTCATTGGGCAGTCCATATCTCAGCTACTGGAGTGGGCCCCTCAAGGTCTGTTCTCATTGGGCCGTCCATATCTCCACTACTGGAGTGGGCCCCTCAAGGTGTGTTCTCATTGAGCCGTCCATATCTCAGCTACTGGAGTGGGCCCCTCAAGGTGCGTTCTCATTGGGCCGTCCATATCTCAGCTACTGGAGTGGTACCTTCAAGGTGCGTTCTCATTGGGCAGTCCATATCTCAGCTACTGGAGTGGGCCCCTCAAGGTGCGTTCTCATTGGGCCGTCCATATCTCAGCTACTGGAGTGGTACCTTCAAGGTGCGTTCTCATTGGGCAGTCCATATCTCAGCTACTGGAGTGGGCCCCTCAAGGTGCGTTCTCATTGGGCCGTCCATATCTCAGCTACTGGAGTGGGCCCCTCAAGGTGTGTTCTCATTGGGCCGTCCATATCTCAGCTACTGGAGTGGGCCCCTCAAGGTGTGTTCTCATTGGGCCGTCCATATCTCAGCTACTGGAGTGGGCCCCTCAAGGTGTGTTCTCATTGGGCCGTCCATATCTCAGCTACTGGAGTGGGCCCCTCAAGGTGTGTTCTCATTGGGCCGTCCATATCTCAGCTACTGGAGTGGGCCCCTCAAGGTGTGTTCTCATTGGGCCGTCCATATCTCAGCTACTGGAGTGGGCCCCTCAAGGTGCGTTCTCATTGGGCCGTCCATATCTCCGCTACTGGAGTGGGCCCCTCAAGGTGTGTTGTCATTGGGCGATGCTTTGGCCTACTACGCCAAGTTTCGACTTCGCGTAAGTGATTTTGGGGCTTTGCCAAGTGTCCGAAGTTCGAAGTATACTTTGGTGATCATGTTCTTCAAAGTTCAATGTACACTTGGACGAAGTGGATCGAAGCAGCGTCCTGATGGGTCACACAAAATCGCTCTTTCGTTCTGGAGTCTCGGAAAGTCTCGGCTGTAATTTTAGGCCACATTGGCCAATTCGAATGCAATAGTCTCCAAACAAAAGTTCGCTGTCTACTTTCGCCTTCTTCACTTGGGGTACAACGCCCAATTAAAACGCGCCTTCAAGCCCAGCAGACAAGCGTTCCAACTGCTGTGAGGAGCATCGAGCTGTGGCGGCAGTACATGTGTGTTGTGTTTCAGTCGGAGTTGACACCCAGAGATGCCTTTCTCTGTCGCCATCGGAGCGAGGCAAAGTGTATATATATGCATGCCTGGTGACGCATCGGCCGTGTCGTGGGAGCAGCTTGCTTCATACCCCACTGTGACGTGACCTGAAAAGCCAGAGCTCCCTGTGACGTCCCTTCCTCGTAACTTTTGAACATCCTCGTAACTGCTACCCATTACCTCAGCATGCTCACCTCATCCGCCTCCCCACCCCCTATCCCTGTGCGTTCCACCCCTTCTTCGTAAGTTTTAAACATTCTCTTAACTGTTACCCATTACATCACCCTCACCCCCTCCCCCACCCCACCCACCCTCACCCCCACCCCCACCCCACCCACCCTCACCCCTACCCCGCGCTCTTTGTGCCTTCTACCCCTCCTTCGTAACTTTTTAACATCTTCTTAACTGCTATCCATTACCTTCTCCCCATCTCATCCCTCCACCCCTCCTCATCTCTCCACCTCTCCTCATCCCTCCACCCCTCCTCCCTCCACCCCTCCTCCCTCCACCCCTCCTCATCCCTCCACCCCTCCTCCCTCCACCCCTCCTCCCTCCACCCCTCCTCATCCCTCCACCTCTCCTCATCCCTCCACCCCTTCTCCCTCCACCCCTCCTCCCTCCACCCCTTCTCCCTCCACCCCTCCTCCCTCCACCTCTCCTCCCTCCACCCCTCCTCACCAACCCCTACCCCCACCCCCTGTTCCTTCCACCCCTTCTTTGTAACTTTTAATTAAACATCCTTTTAATTAACTGCTACCCATTATCTCATCGCACGAGCCTACCCCCCAACTCCTACCCCCAAGCAAAAGGCCAACCCCCATGACCTATCTAGCTGGTCCGAACCAACTCGTGACCAGGAAGTCATGACACTATCCAGGTTCTAGAGGGAGTTCTGGTACAGTTTGTTGTCGTGCATAGTGGGGTTGTAAACTAAATGATTTCTGCTGCACGTCACATTTTTAAAAATATAGATTTCCCGCTGAACCGTGTCTGTAGGACTTCCTGCCTGGTCTGTCCTGGGCGGCCGTTCGCGTTGTTTGTCTCTCTCTCTCTCTCTCTCTCTCTCTCTCTCTCTCTCTCTCTCTCTCTCTCTCTCTCTCTCTCTCTCCTCTCTCTTTCTCTCCCTCCCTCTCCCTCTCCCTCCCTCTCCCTCTCCCTCTCCCTCTCTCTCTCTCTCTCTCTCTCTCTCTCTCTCTCTCTCTCTCTCTCCGTCTCCCTCTCCTCTCCCTCTCCCTCTCCCCTCTCCCTATCTCTCTCTCTCTCTCTCTCTCTCTCAGCTCTCTCCCTCCCACACACACTCCCTCTCTCTCTCTCTCTCTCTCCTCTCTCTCTCTCTCTCTCTCCTCTCTCTCTCTCTCATCCCTACCTCCTCTCTCTCTCTCTCCTCTCTCTCTCTCTCCCCTCTCTCTCCTCCTCCTCTCTCTCTCTCTCTCTCTCTCTCTCTCTCTCTCTCTCTCTCTCTCTCTCTCTCTCTCTCTCTCTCCCCTCTCACCATGCACTTGCTTCCCTTTGGCCCTTAGGTGTACCTGCTTCTCCCAAGAGTGCGCAGACCTGGTACCAGGATGTGATCTGCGTTTGGGACTTGGGGGTTGAAGTATGCAGGGTCTTGCAGGGGGGGGGGGGGGGGGGGGGGTTACAATTTTGGGGTTGAAGGGAGGGAGGCCACGAAGGGAAGCCTTCTCTGATGGTCCATTGGCGAGGTCCTGGCTGAAGACTGTGAGATGCTAAGGCCTGTTTCCCAGGGGGAGGGGGCTGCCTTCTCCGCAGTGTCCTGGGTGCCTGCAGTGGCTGCAGCGCCAGCGTGTGCTGTGCTGGGGGAGGCGGGGGAGGCGTGGAAAATGTTTCCCTGGCACGGACTCGTGGAGGGAAATTCACCCCCACCTCCTTCCTGTGTGCTTGGAACGGTGGAATGTGTGGGGACTGCAGGAGTGTGAATTGCATGAACTGCATGTTGTTGTGAGAATTGCATGAACTGCATGTTGTTGTGAGAATTGCATGAACTGCATGTTGTTGTGAGAATTGCATGAACTGCATGTTGTTGCGGAATTCAGATGACGCCGGGAATGGCTGTTTTGGCGTGAGTTTTTGACTCACATGCGAAGCAAAAGTGAGTCTATGTACTGAGCCGTGTCGTCCGTCCGTCCGGGCGTCCGTCCGGGCGTCCGTCCGTAAAAAACTTAAACGTTGGATTTTTCTCGGAGACTATTAAGTCTATCAACACCAAATGTGGCATGATGGTGTATGATGACAAGGCCTCAAAAAACATACATGGTGACTTGACCTTGCTTCAAGGTCAAGGTCACAGGAGCCATAAATGTGGTCTCAAAAACAGTCATTTTTCACATTTTTCCAATTTTCTCCCACGTTATTGAGAATGGCGACCTTAGCTACAAGTGGTATATAGGTCAAAGCAAGCCCTATCTTTTGATACCAGTTTGGTTGACCTTGCTTCAAGGTCAAGGTCACAGGAGCTCTTCAAAGTTGGATTGTATACATATTTTGAAGTGACCTTGACCCTGAACTATGGAAGATAACTGTTTCAAACTTAATAATTATGTGGGGCACATGTTATACTTTCATCATGAGACACATTTGGTCACATATCATCAAGGTCAAGGTCACTTTGACCCTTATGAAATGTGACCAAAATGTGGTAGTGAACCACTAAAAGTGACTATATCTCATGGTAGAAAGTGCCAATAAGCACCATTGTGCTTCCTATGTCTTGAATTAACAGCTTTGTGTTGCATGACCTTGGATGACCTTGACCTTGGGTCAAGGTCACATGTATTTTGGTAGGAAAAATGTGTAAAGCATTTCTTTGTGTATGATGTCATTGGTAGGTTTAGTTGTTTGACCTTGACCTTGAAGGTAGTGAACCACTAAAAGTGACTATATCTCATGGTAGAAAGTGCCAATAAGCACCATTGTGCTTCCTATGTCTTGAATTAACAGCTTTGTGTTGCATGACCTTGGATGACCTTGACCTTGGGTCAAGGTCACATGTATTTTGGTAGGAAAAATGTGTAAAGCATTTCTTTGTGTATGATGTCATTGGTAGGTTTAGTTGTTTGACCTTGACCTTGAAGGTCACCTGAAGGTCAAGGTCATATAAAGGTCAAGGTCAAGCATGTGAGTCGTATGGGCTTTGCCCTTCTTGTTTTTTTAAATCGGGAAATAAGTGTGTGTTTGTGTGTGTGTGTGTGTGTGTGGTGGGGGGGGGGGGGGGGGGGGGGATCGCGCGCGCGCCTGTCTTCTCTGTCTGCAGGCTTTCCCTTTCTCTCCCTCTCCTCCCCTCCCCCCCCCTCTCTCTCTCTCTCTCTCTCTCTCTCTCTCTCCACATACGCGCGCGCACACACACGCGCGCGCAAACACAGGCGCACACACGCAAACGCACGCACACACACACACAGTACACACACATCTACCCACGCGCACTAAACATAAATAATGTTCACCAGCGAGCTCGCATGCTCCCACCAACTTACAAACACCGCACGTGCCAATTTTGCTTGGATTCCTTCCAAATGGTGCAGCCTGCAGACTTGTCTTGAAGCTTCCATGAAACGTGCACGGTTCTGAAATAGCTCTGCAAATTCGACTGCCTTATCCTTCACCGTCCGCTCAACCTGACACGCCCGGCGAAGAAGTGGAAAGGAGCTGGGAACTTGAAGATTACTCCAGTAGGACGAGAAATGTTTTCTTTACAGATATGTATTTTGTCCCCCTCTTTTATTTTACCAGCAGTTCTGTTGAGCTGCCAATACAAGCAGTTATCTTGTGAAGGGAGGGATTGCAGGCAGAGAGAAAGAGAGAGGGAGGCGGGGGGAGGGAGGTGGGGGTGGGGGGGTGGGTGGGGGCAGACAGCCCATGTGAATTACTGTAGTCACTACTGTGAAGTAATACGAAGTAATATTGGGGGAGGGTGGTGTGGGGGAGGATGGGGTGGCGGACAAACACGCGCACCTACTTACACACACGCATACACATACAGAGACATGTACGTGTACACACACGCACACACATACAGAGACATGTGTACACACACGCACACACATACAGAGACATGTGTACACACATGCACAAACACACTCGAGAAAGAGGAGCAGAAAGACTAGACGTTCATCGCACGCATGAGTACATAAGATGGATGGGGTAGGGGGCGGATGGACTGATGAATGAATAATAGACACCATATCTTCAGTACGCATGCATGCAGAGTTGTCTTGATTTGACTTAGGTGTAGAGAAATCGCTGGAGACAAGACTGAGAGCGAAAAGGAAAAAGGACAAAACAGACAGACTTCTCGTCAGACACACGACACAACAGGATACTGAAGGGCGGAGTCGTGCAGACAGGCAGACAGACGTTCCAAAAAGTGACGGGAGAGTGCACGAGGCGATAGAGCGAGGGAGAGATCCATGCACACTGTACTGCAGCCCTCTGAATCATCGCCTCGCGCCTCATGTTGCCACTCGCCACGAGATGCGGAG
>JAWQFJ010007321.1:0-23219 GCA_034096865.1 Theodoxus fluviatilis
AGAAAGAAAGAGAGAGAGAGAGAGAGAGACAGCGAGCGAGAGAGCGAGAGAGAGAGAGAGAGAGAGAGAGAGAGAGAGAGGGAGAGAGAGAGAGGATCTGGACTCACTAGAATACGATGAGGGAGAAACAGCTACAGGATGACGACAGTTTCTGGCAAGAACGCCCAGCTCCAAACGCATGTTTCCCCACAGACTGCGTTAGTGTGTGGCCCATGCAGGCTGTTCTCGCTGTCTTCGTCTGAGTGCTTATGTGACCTGTGTATTCCTATAAATAGCCATGTGGGGAAGTCAGCTCTGTCCCGTGACTACCTGCTTTATTTCCGAAAATTCACCGCCTGGATGTCACCTCCCCTGCCCTTCAGGTTCTTGCCTCACCACTCCTATCCCCACAGTCTCCCTCCTATCACTTGCTCTGCACCCACTCACCTCTTGCTGTAGAGCTGTCTGATATAGTCGCCTACACGTGACCAATCTCTCTCTATCTCTCTCTCTCTCACTGACACTCTCTCACGCACACACGCACACACACACACACACACACACACACACACACACTTGTTTGTAAAGGTGCTTATATAATTGTTGTCACCTGTCACTTTTTGCTCCGACTTTTACCGAGAGAGAAATACACCATCCAATCAAAAGATACAAGACAATACACGAAAATAAAATAACAATCACCGTTTATTCCACGACCAATTCTTGTCAAACGTACTTGCCCAATGAACACAATTCCCAGCATGCAGCGGTGCAATCAATGAGACCCTCTGACAATCAGATCAATCAAATAAATCACAGAGCACCGAATAACAATAACAAACTTATCCCACAATCCTAACGTGCACTATGAACTCAATAATCAAATCAGACAAGCAAATACATCGCAGAGCATCAGATATCAACAATATACCAATCCAAAACATGCAACTGAGGAAAATCACAACCAAGGAACACAGAATACAAATCCAAAGTATGGTCAAACCGAAGACCAATCACTTGGTCTTAAAAACAAAATGACTTCTTCAAACTCAAGAACAATAATTAATTAACGTCAGAACAAAATGACCGTTCCAAACAAGATCCGCCTTTAACGCAAGGGGACGTCGGACAAACTCACCCCAGTGCACTACGAAGCCTACACCACTGAACTGACACCAGCTCAAAACTCTCCAGCAACTATTATCAATCACTCACAACATACAGCATACAAATACAGGATGGATATACACTTCCGCTGTCAAACAATTTGCAATGCAGTCACAAAACGGAACTCATTCCCCCTGCAATCGCTAGACCAAAACTGGCACCAATCTGACAATGCGGGAACAAATGGGATCAACTTCCTCTGTAGTTTCTCAATATACCAAATTATAATCACAATTTTCGACCATCCACAAATCAAAATTATCTCGACTCTCACGACTCGACTTCGATGGACAGAACAATTTGGTACTCACTCGAGAGGAACGTTCGATGGACACAATCAGCAGGTAAACCAAAACTCTCGTAGGTCTGGCCACTCTCGTCACGACAAGTCCCCGCTGTGGGCCACACAGCGTCACCAGCCTCTCAAGTGCAGAGAGAGCTGGTTTCCGACACCCACGTACCAATCGAGCCGTCCTCCCTGTCTGACCGCTTTCTCACTCTCCACGTTGCTCCTCTACCCTCCTATCTACCACACTCGAAAGACCCAGAACTCGCTAAGACAACTCACCCCACTGTGGGCCACACAGCGTCACCAACCTCTCAAGCGCAGAGAGAGCTGGTTATCCAACCTATCTACCCAGTCGTCTTCCTCCCTCTGTCCCGTTTTTCTCCTCCTACTTCCAATTCTCCCCTGAGCCCTCTCGACCCACGCGAGCACTTTGCACGGACGCAAACTGTCCCAGTTCATGATAACCATGCGTTCGTGACCGCTGTGAACTCTTCTCTCGTGAGTCAGTTGCTTTTCAGGTCTAATCAGTTCTTGACCGAAGCACCCATTTTTAAAGGCCCTTCATCTGCAGCACGGCCCGAATGAGAAAACACACTCGCCAGTTCATCAAAATTCGACGTGTGACACTTGTTTGTGTGCATACGTTCGTCGTGTGTCTGTGTGTATGCTGTATGAGAGTGTTTTTGGTGTGTCTAGTAGCGCTTGCGTTTGTGTGTGTGTGTGTGTGTGTGTGTGTGTGTGTGTGTGTGTGTGTTTATCTGTGTGTGGACGCATGTTCCTGCACGCTCATGCATTTTGCCTTGGTGATGTCGTGATGTAGCGGTCTGTTTAATGCATTTGCCATTGGTTAAACTAACATCAAATGACGGTTCTACTGCTGCTCATAGGAAAGGAAATACATTTGAAATAGAGGAAATATATTATCGAACTGGTATGCATGATTCAGACTGGTGTTCTTGCCTGAAGTTATGCGTGCAGTTGTGTGTGTGTGTGTGTGTGTGTGTGTGTGTGTGTGTGTGTGTGTGTGTGTGTGTGTGTGTGTGCGTGTATGTGAGAGAGAGAGAGAGAGAAAGAAAGAGAGAGAGATAGAGAGAGTGAGAGAGAGATAGAAAGAGAGAGAGAGAGAGAGAGAGAGCGAGAGAGAGAACGAACGAACGAACGAACGATTTTAATTGTAAGGCCACCAGCCTATCACAACCTAATTAGTTTTACATCTCATTGGTTGTTTTTACAGCCACTTGTCTTCTCTTGAAGGCATAGTACAGATACATAGCCACTGAGATGGACATCTTCTGTAGCCATTATTTCGCCGACTCACTCGTACCTCACAACAAACACAGTAACAGACATTTAAGACGCACACAGTCAGGTACCAGCACCAACTCCGCTCCCTGGGGAGTATTCCAACCCGATGCTGGCGCTTGGCCGCATACAAGGGTTAATCGCAGTACATTTTGCAAACACTGCCCTCACAGGTACCCGGTTTTACTCCTGGGTGGGGAGAAGCAATGCGAGTTAAGCATCTTGCTCAAGGATGCAACTCTGGGAACCGCGCAGCTTCGAACGCCGTACCCACTGGCCACAAGCAACTGTAGGTCCAGCGCTAACCACTCGGCCACAGAGCCCCACATACATACATATATATATATATATATATATATATATATATATATATATATATATATATACATATATATATATATAAAAAGAGAGAGAGAGAGAGAGAGAGAGACAGAGACAGAGACAGAGACAGAGAGAGACAGAAAGGGACAGAGAGAGAAAGAGACATAGTGTGTGTGCGCGTGTTAGAGGGAGAGAGAGTGTTAGAGGGAGAGAGAGTGATTGGGAGAGAGTGATGATGAGAGAGAGCTGGGGAGAGAGAGTTGGGGAGAGAGAGTTGGGGAGAGAGAGTTGGGGAGAGAGAGTGAGAGAACGAAAGAACAAACTAACACTTTATTTCGTTAGGCCACCGGCCCATTACGAAGGGGTTGGAATAGAAATGACAACATTTCACATCAGGCAATTCATGTCTGCATCCGCATTCCTTCTACGTCTTAAAGCATAGAGGTTGTACAAGGAAAGTGACCGAACACTGTGATCATCTGAATCACTCAAAATACGTACAAAGGTATTCTCATTTCGAGGTTCATCGTCTGAAAGTAGATATTTTGTACGTAGGTCATTGTAAACGGGACAGTGTAACAGGAAGTGTATTTCATCTTCGTCCTCTTCAATGCACATAGGGCAAAACAAATCTTTTTCTGTCTGGGAGTAACGTTAATTATGAGCTTTAATGTCACTGATTCCAAACCTAAAACGAGTCAACACTTCACGTAAGATCTGTTTATCAATAACGTTCAGATAAGGTTCAAAATATCTTCCCATTTTAAATGAACGATAAACAGTTAAACGGTTGCTAGTCATTGTTTCTTCTCATTCGTGATTGAATCGATCAATCAGCCTCTGGCACATTGTACAAAGGAATGCTCTTTCGTCTGTCACATGTTGTTCCGACCAAACATTGTCGTGTCCATTAGTGCATAGTAAAGTTTTTCATCTATTGGCCCAGCTATCTAAATGTTTACCCTTGGTAATCATCATGTCATAAGCCATACGTGGACATCGGTGAGAAGACATTTTAAGAATTTTCAGCCAATACTTGACAGCTCTCACCGCGGAATTAATACGCAATGTATAGCGGCCTAATTCACCATAAATTACTGCATTAGGTGTTCTGCGAGAAACATTTAAAAGTTTCTTCATTGTTAATAAATGGGCAGATTCAACAGTTTCACAACTTTCTACTCCTCACACCTCTGAACCATACAACAAAAAGGCTGTATCTGTGAGTCATTCAATTTCACAGTGATTTTTTAGATAAATTGTTGATATTTCACATGGATTTTAAACACCTGCGTGGCCGCTGCTTCAGCTCTTCTTGCGATATCACTTTGGGAATACTCGATGATAGCTTTGTGGTAAAAAGTACACGAAGGTATTTATATTCGTTCCATACATCTAGTTTTTTTCCTTGGGTAAGCCACTTTTGGTGACAGGCGAGGTGTCCACCCATGCGAAAGACCTTTGACTTCGGTACATTGACACTTAGTCCAAAAGTAGCAACTGTCTGTACAAGGACATCCAATTGGTTTTGTCCTCCAATTACAGTATCAGAAAAAAGGACAATATCTTCTGCAAACAGCAGCATATAGATGTGGTAAAGTACACTCTCTCTCTCTCTCTCTCTCTCTCTCTCTCTCTCTCTCTCTCTCTCTCTCTCTCTCTCTCCTTATCTCCGGGTGTCATCTATTCATTAGCCGCTCCCTTCCTCTCTCCATGCTCCAACCAACACCTGGACGTCTGGTCCCCAAGGAGTCAGCCCTCAGGGCAGCTGGCCCCTAGACCAGCCGGCCCAGGCTGTCACGACCTTCCTCGCCCCTTTACTCTATCTCCATGATTAATCGTCAACATTGGAACACGTGTTTTACCATTGGAATGAACTTCCGGTTCTGGTGAATATGTCCATCCCTTTCAAAGTGGTTCCTTTTGCATGCTTGTGGAGATCCGCCACCATCAGGGTTATGGGCACATCGTTCCACCACGGCCCACTGAGTTCAGAATAAAGAATCCCGACACCAAGAACTCGCTCGCGTCTTGCTTCCTACAGGAACCCCACCTGCACCCCATCACACCTGCACCCCATCACACCTGCACCCCATCACACCTGCACCCCATCACACCTGCACCCCATCACACCTGCACCCCATCACACCTGCACCCCATCACACCTGCACCCCATCACACCTGCACCCCATCACACCTGCACCCCATCACATAGAGATCAGGTCCATTCGGTAAAAGTTGGATCCCTTGCTTCCCTCGTTTTATTACTTCCCAGGTGATCAAGGCATCTACATACAAAAACCTTTGTGGTGACAAATTGCATCCTTGTTTAAGGCCCCTGGAACTATTGAAGTAGTCTGTACACCCATCTGTTTCTTTGACACAATATAAAACCCTTTTGTAGATATTCTGAATGATGTGCACAAGTTTCACAGGTAAGTTACATTCTTTCATTACTTCATACAGCAAGGATCTAGAAAATGTGTCGAAGACCTTTTTGAAATCAATGTAAGCGACGTATAGTTTCTTCCTTCTGAGTAGGTAATATTCTATCACTGCACGCAGGGTAAATATATTATCTATCGTGAAGAAACCTCTGCGAAACCCACTCTGCTCTTCCCGGATGTGGTCATGTTCATCAGCCCAGTCCCTCATCCTGTTGGTAAGTATAATCATGAACGATTTCCTTAGAACACTTGTGATGGAAATACCTTTAAATTTATCAGGGTCATTAGTACTTCCACTTTTGTGTCTGGGTACAATTATTGTTCTAGTCCATGAAGTAGGGTAAGTTCCACGAGTGAAAATTTCATTAAAGTTTCTTTATATATGGTGTGAGATAATGAACTCCCGTCTTTAACATCTCGCCGAGGATGCCATCGGCTCCGGCAGATCTACCTGATTTTAGTCTGTGTATAGAAAGAGTTATTTCTTCATCAGTGATATCACCGACGAGATCCTCAGTTTCAAGATTCTCGTTAGGCTCAGTTGACTGAAACCTGCCATGTTCATCATTTTCGGAGCTAGAGTCAAATACCTTTTTGAAAGGTTCGTACCAAACTTTGTTTTCTATTCTATTCTATTTTCTTTTGCTCCCACTTAAGTCTTGGATACGTTTCCAGATTAAATCTGGCGTTTTCAGAATAGATTCAATTAGACTTGTCATTTTTGACTTGTATGTCCCTTTTCTCTCTCTGATGAGTTGTTTATATTTTCTTATAACGTCCAGATAGTTACGTTTATCGATGTCAGCAAGACTTCGAGTATACGTATAGAAAAAATTGGTAAGCCGTTTACTAAGTGACAGGCAATCGTCATACCATAAATTGTTTGAAACACATCTTTTAACACACCTAAAAGTTTTAGTCATGCATTCTGCTGACTTTACTATGGACTTAGTTAAAGCATCCATGTAACAGTCAATATTTAGGCTACTCTCGGAATGGCCAAGCGAATTGTTGGATTCATGGTCAGCAAGCAAGTTTTGAAGATACAGGTAAGTAGATTGTTCGTTCCATATTGGTTTAAGTTTTTTGGTCACCAAGACAATGTTTCTTTCATGTAAAGGAGAAAAGAGAGGAGCAGGAGGAGGAGGAGGAATAGGAGGAGGAGGAGTAGGAGGATATGGATGGAGAGGAGAACGATAATGCTGCTGCTCCTGTTGCTGCTGCTGCTGATGATGATGATGTGATGATGATAACTGTGTAAATAACGGTGATGATGATGAGGAGGAGGAGGAGGAGGAGGAGAAGGAGGAGGAGGAGGAGGAGGAGGAGGAGGAGGAGGAGGAGGAGGAGGAGGAGGAGGAGGAGGAGGAGGAGGAGGAGGAGGAGAAGGAGGAGGAGGAGGAGGAGGAGGAGGAGAAGGAGGACGAGGAGGAGGAGGAGGAGGATGTGGAGGAGGAGGAGGAGGAGAAGGAGGAGGAGGAGAAGGAGGAGGAGGAGGAGGAGGAGGAGGAGGAGGAGGAGGAGGAGGAGGAGGAGGAGGAGGAGGAGGAGGAGGAGGAGGAGGAGGAGGAGGAGGAGGAGGAGAGGAAGGAGGAGGGGGAGGAATAGAAGCACAAAGAAGAGGAGGAGGAAGAGCAGGAAGAGCAGGAGGAGAAAGAGAAGGGGCAGGAGGAGGAGGAACAGGGGGAGAAACAAGGGGATGTGGAGGAGGAGAAGGAGGAGGGGGGAGGGGAAGGAGGAGCAGGAGGAGCAGGAGAAAGAGCAGGAGGAGAAAGAGAAGGAGAAGGAGGAGGAGGAACAGGGGGAGGGGGAGGAGCAGGAGAAGGAGGAGCAGGGGGAGAAACAAGGGGAGGTGGAGGTGGAGGAGGAGGGGGAGGGGGAGGAGATGCAAGAGGAGGAGAAACAGGGGGAGAAACAAGGGGAGGTGGAGGTTAAGGAGGAGAAGGAGGAGGGGGAGGCGGAGGAGGAGCAGCAGGAGGAGGAAGAACAGGAGGAAGAGAAGGAGGAGAAAGAGGAGGAGCAGGAAGAGGAGGGGAATGAACAGGGGGAAGAGCAGAAGGAAGAAGCGAAGCAGGAGGAGGAGGCGAAGCAGAAGGAGGAGGAGGAGGAGAAGAAGCAGGAGGAGGAGGAGAAGGAGGAGAAGGAGCAGGAGGAGGGGGAGGGGAAGGAAGAGCAGGAGGAGAAAGAGGAGGAACAGGATGTAGAACAGGAGGAGAAAGAGGAGGAGGAGGTGGAGGAACAGGGGGAGGAGCAGAAGGAGGAGGCAAAGCAGGAGGAGGAGAAGGAGCAGGAGAAGGCAAAGCAGGAGGAGGAGGAGGCAAAGCAGGAGGAGGAGGAGAAGAAGCAGGAGGAGGGGGTGGGGAAGGAAGAGCAGGAGGAGAAGGAGGAGGAACAGGAGGAAGAGCAGGAGGAGGAGCAGGAGGAGGAGGAGGTGGTGGAGGAACAGGAGGAGGAGGAGGAGGAGGAGGAGGAGGAGCAGGATGAGAAGGAGAAGAAACAGGAGCAAGAGCAGGAGGAGAAAGAGGAGGAGCAGGAGGAACAGGAGGTGGTGGAGGAACAGGAGGAGGAGGAGGAGCAGAAGGAGGAGGTGAAGCGGGAGGAAGAGAAGGAGCAGGAGGAGGAGGAGGAGGAGCAGGAGCAGGAGCAGGAGCAGGAAGAGGAGGAGGAGGAGCAGCAGCAGCAGCAGCAGGAGGGGAGAAACATCAGCACTGGATGTAGGAGGTTATATTTTCGATGAATGTTCAAGTTTCCATCTCTGGGTTTTTTCCAGTTATTATGAGAAAATATGTCATAGATTATAGTGGATTTAGAATCGATAAAAGTATTCAAGCATAGTCAACATCCCGAATCACCATGTGAAACAGATTATAACATCTTTTTTTTACTTTTTTGAATTGGCCCTTTTCACATAGACTTTCTACACCACTTTGCGCAAACTAGACATGGAAATGCCATGTGCATTCTAATGCATAATTGTTCGATTCAAGGTGAAACAAGAGTAATTGTTCTAATTTGATCACAGTCATACTAAACTCTTTCAAACTTATAACTATATCAGATCGTTGATAAATCTTCTTTCCATTTGCAGAACTACAATAAATAACTGCAGTCAATTTTGTACGTGCTGGAGGTGGCTTTGCGGGATATTACGTGGACGGCGAGGTCATCAGTGGCTCCTGGACCTGGCCTTCAGGTGGACAGGCGATGACCTTCAGCAACTGGTATGGTGACGAGAACATCAGCGAGGCGCCGCAGTTCTATACGGCCCTGCTTGCTAAGCATCATTGGCTGTGGCGTAATGTGAACGCCAATTAGTCGTCCGTATATTTGTGAAATCCATGTGCAAATATTTTTCTTTTTTCAATATTCAATTTGTAGTTGTCTTTGTTATGTCTGTGGTGAAAAAAAGTCATATTGATTTCTGTGTCGTGAGAGTATTAATGTGTAGTTTCACTGTCAGGTCTCAGTAGAACGGCAAAGTCTTTGAGCCCATGGCACACGATGCCCCCAAGTAGCAAAGCAGCGAGCAGATCGTTCGTGCGTCAAAACAAGCGCACTCCAGCAAATAGCCAGCAGTCTATTTGCTGGCGTCGAAGCAGTGGCGCAGCATTCAATCAGCAAACAAGAAAAAAACCGCCAGAGAGAACCACTTCGTTACATGATACTTGATGGTACCCACGTAGTATCATGTAGCTTGTGACAGAAAGGCTTGTCGTAGCAAGAAGCAAAGAAAAGGGGCACATAGTCTACTGTTTTGTCTTCACCAACCACAGAGGTAAATTGTTAATAATTGCAGTCTGCCACTGATCCTAATAGAGCGTGTGTCCAATAGTAAGTACTTATATTCATTCTACTTTAGCGCTCGTCAAATATGGAGTTCCAGAAGAGTCTTTATGATCCCTCAAGATCACCATACAAATTTCTGCTTCTTTATTTCCACGGAAACTGCAACAGATACAGTGAACACAATAACACCATTGGATAGGGCATCATTTCAGCCAGAAAACATGCATTTGTCCTAAGACATCACCCACCTTTGGCTATGCATGTTCGTCAGCTTTGAACAAGAGCCTGCAAGCCGTGTCGCAAAAATTTGCACCAGCGGAGGCGACCTATTTTTTCCACTCCTTGCCCATCCCCCCAAACCATGGATCACTTTGCAGATTTTGACTGGACTTTCCTTCCACACCCACCTTAACTCAAAAACTTTTCTTTTACAGAACAAATTTACTCATTATTCATTATTTGCCGGAGTTTTTCGTCGCTTCTGAGAAGAATGAGTCCACAATGAATTATTTATCAATAACTTTTTGGCAGAGCGAACATCACATATAACGATGTGAAAAGAGCAAAACGAAGGAAACAAAGAATCACAAACTGAGTTTGGAATCTGTTTACGAGTGTGTTAAATAAAGTTATTCGGAAGTGACAAAATAATGAATCGATGAAAAGCATTCCGGCATTAATAGCCACACCATCACTCTTTTTACACTGCCACAATCTTCATCGTGATTATGAGTAGAACCTTAGTCCACAATACTTTCCACTCAGTCAACACAGAAATAGACAGCACTGAACGGGTCATTAACACTGCTATCATCAGTTACTGTGTCAAGAGTGTCCTTATGCCTTTCACATTCCTACCCTATCAACCCACCCCCATCCCTCTTCCAAGAATGTTGTTGTTCTTGTTGTTGCTATATTGCTAGAAAAAAGCCAGATTTTACGTCATGCAGAATAAAATCTTTTCTATCATCTGAAGACAGAACCATGTTATTGAAAGGTGGGGTACGGGGTACAGAATTTCACATGGAAAGATCTATGGAATGGAGGTCAGAGAAACGAGAAAACATGGAAACATGGATTGGCATCTAGCTCGCCAGTCATTTCTGCAGTCACTATGTACCAGCAAGACCTGAAGTTAAAATGCTATGACACGTTTTTTCTTGTCACGTCTAAACATTCATCCTGACTGATCAATCGTTGCTGTGAATTTTCTCCACTCCTCTCTGACATCTAACTCATGATTGGAATTTTCCCGTAATTTTGCGAATTTCAGTCATCGTCTTTTTGTCCTTTCCTCCCTGTCAGAATCAACATTGCATGAACATCATTGATAAAGTCCGTTCCTATCCTTTATCACCATGTTATCGATCACTTCGAATGTCCATTTACATAACCTAATCATTGTGTCTTTCCATTACCTTCTTGGTCCTCGTCTTCCATTGTTATCCAACTTTATTGATGGATTCTCATGTAAACGAATAAGGAACAAAGAAGACTAACGGACGCTTTAAAGAGGACACTTCTTTATTGGACATCCAGTATGCTCTTACGGCGACAGAGTCTTATGACGTAGGTGGTCAATATTCACGATCGGTTGCTCATCAGTATATTGGGACCTCATGTCAGACACAAATCAATTAGTAAATGTATACTGTAGCACTTGGGGCGTGTTGTTTCCTTGGAGCATCAATGTTATCTCTCGATCATCAGATGAAACCCCCCCAAAAAGGTCGATTGAATGACGCCTGTCACCCTTTTATCGTTTGGAGGGCTCGGCCTCATTGAAGAACATTGAGTTTGCCATACAATATTTACCGTCTTGCGTTGCCACAACGCACATGACTATCGCGAATGTTGTTGCCAGATCCAATGCCTTATATAACGGTTGCTGCGCTCAAACTCGCAAAGTGCAAAGAAGTATTGAGCTCATAGTCGTGAGGTTCGGCTCAACTGCGACTCTCACTGGGTATTTTGGCGCTGACCATCTCCTGTAACTGCCGTTAAACGGACTAAAAGAGTCAGTGGCAGTGCGAGAAAGGATGTACACTAATCTCACTCCTTTCTTGCTGTTGCTCCTAAATTTTGGAAATAACCTGTCTCTTGCCTTCTGGAAGATAACGGAACTGAGAGGCTGGGTGGTGCCTCAGTTGAATGATGTCATATTTGGCACCCTGGGCCTTGCCCAGTTCCCGGTTCCCTCGCTGTCCAAGTGCCTCGTGAGCTGCTCCCAGGACGCCCGCTGTGTGTCGGTGTTCTACCAGAAATCCAGGGGCCAGTGCCGGCTGCAGGGAGGACGCTTCTACCTTGCCCAGGGGGGCCGTGAGGAACAGGGCTGGCGCTACTACCTGCTGGAAATGGGTGAGTTCAACAAGAACATCAGATATGATGAGGAATAGATGCGGAAGGACAGAGAAAGCTACCCAAAATAGGAAGTGTTCGTCAATGTGTTCAGCCTTGGAAACTTGGGTTTCATGGCTAAGTAGTTAGCGCACTCAACCTGCAGTCGTTTGACTAGTGGGTGCGAAGTTCGAAACTGCGAGCTTCCAGAGTGGCACCCTTGATCAAGGTGCTTAACTCACATTGTATTTCTCCATCCAGGAGTTAAACCGAGTACCCTGTAGTGTGAGTATCTCCTGTACGCGACTACGAGCCAGCATCGGGTTGGAATGTTCCTCAGGGAGTGAAGCTAGCACTGTTACCTAACTGTGTGCGTCTTGTGTGTCAGTCGCTGTTTGCTGTCACGTGACGGAGAAGGCTTCATCACGCAGCCCAGTAATGATGAGGGTTGAAATGTAAAGTTGTTAGTGTCTCAGACATGGAAGAAAAATTGCCACGTAAAATTCCACCTTCATCTTCACCTTTTTACTCAGAGTAAACACCAAACTGCCAGGTAAACCTGACGCCGGAAGTCTCCATGGCTGTGTGTGTGTGTGTGTGTGTGTGTGTGTGTGTGTGCGCGCGCGTGTGTGTGTGTGTGTGTGTGTGTGTGTGAGTGTGTGTGTGTGTGAGTGTGTGTGTGTCTGTGTTTGTGTGTGTGTGTGTGTGTGTGTGTTTGTGTGTGTTTGTGTGTTTGTGTGTGTGTGCGTGTGTGTTAATTTGTATGTGTTTATGTGTGTCTCTATGTGTTAGTGCGTGCGTGCGTGCATGCGTGGGTAGGTGTGTGTTTTGTGTGTGTTTGTGTGCGTGTGTGCGCATGCATGTGTATGTATATGTGCGTGTGTATGTGTGTGTTTACTTGTATATGCTTTCATATATGTGCGATTTTGTGTATATGTGTGTATATATTTGTTCCTGTGTATTTGTCTGTGTGTGTCTGTATGCGTGTGCGTTTGTGTATCAATGGATATATGTATATACATATGCTTGCTGCAGCATTGTGTATGTCGATTTTTCTCTGTTGTTGCTATCATCATCATCATCATCATCATCATCATCATCATCATCATCATCATCATCATCATCATCATCGTCATCGTCATCGTCATCGTCATCGTCATCGTCATCGTCATCGTCATCGTCATCATCATCATCGTCGTCGTCGTCGTCGTCGTCATCGTCGTCGTCATGTTTATCATCATTGTTATCGTAATTGTTGTTGTTGTTGTTGTTATTTTGTCGTTATTATTTTGTTGTTATTGTTTGTACTTCAGCTGATGATATCTTTATTAAAATAATTGAAATAGTGTCTGTCGTGATAGAATCTGTTTTGATAACTGTGTAAAGTATGGTGGCAACATAGATGCATGTGGTGGTGTTGTGAATGGTAGGGATATGAGTGGTGGTACAGGTGGTGTTGGGAGTGATGATGGTGGTGATGGTTGTGGTGCTGGCGGTGCTGGTGCTGGTGGTGGTAGTGTAGGTGGCGGTGGTGTTGACATGGTGGTGGTGGTGGTGGTGGTGGTAGTGTAGGTGGCGGTGGTATTGACATGGTGGTGGTGGTTGTGGTGGTGGTGGTGGTGTTGGCGCTGCTGCTGTTGGTGGTGGTAGTGTAGGTGGCGGTGGTGTTGACATGGTGGCAGTAGTGGTGGTGGTCGTGGTGGTGGTGGTGATGGTGGTGGTGGCAGTGGTGGTGGTGGTGGTAGTGTAGGTGGCGGTGCTGTTGACATGATGGTGATGGTGGTGGTGGTGATGGTGGTAGTGGTGGTAGCAGAGGTTGTAGTGGTGGTATTTGTGATGTTTGTTGCTTTGGTAGTGGTGTTTGCAGTGGTGGTAGCTGTGATAGTGGTTGTGATGATAGTAGTGGTGATGGTGGTCTTGTTAATGGTGGCAGTAGTCGTGGTGATGTTAGTGGTGGTGGTTGTTTTGGCGTGGTGGTGGAGGTAGTGGCATTAGCAGTGGTGTTGGTGGTATTGGCATTAGCAGTGATGGTGGTGGTAGGGGCATATGCAGTATTGGTAGTGGTAGTGGCATTAGCAGTGGTGGAGGTGGTAGTGGCATTAGCAGTGGTGGTGGTGGTTGTGGTGATAGCAGTTGCGGTTGTGTCGGCAGTGGAGATGTAATGGTTCTGGTTGTGTTGTCGGTGGTGGTGGTAATAGCAGCGGTGATGGTGGGGTTGTTGGCAGAGGTGGTGATAGTGATGAGTGGTTGCGGTGTGATGTGCTGTCAGTGGTGGTGGTGGTGGTGTGGGGGGTGGGGGTGGTGGTAGTGGTGGTAATGGTGGTTGTAGTGTTTGCAGTTGTGGTTGTGATGTGCTAGTAATAGTGTTGGTGTTGGCAATAATGGTTGTGTTGGTAGGGGTGATGGTGGTGATGGTGGTAACAATGGTCGTTGTGATGGCAGTGGTAGTTGTGCTGACGGTGGTGGTCGTGTCAGTGATCGTTGTTTTGGCATTGGTGGTGGTAGTAGTGGTGGTTTGTGTTGGCAGTGGTGGTAGTGGTGTGGTGGGGGTGGCAGTGATCGTTGTGTTGGCACTGGTGGTTGTGTTGGCAGTGGTAGTGGTATTGGTGGTGATAGTGATGGTGATAGTGAAGGTTGTGTTAGCAGCGATGGTGGTGATGGCAGTGGTGGTGTTGGTGTGCTAGCAATGATGTTGAAGGTGGCAGTGATGGTTGCGTTGGTAGTGGTGGTGGTGATGATAGCAATGGTGGTGGTGGTAGTATTGGCAGTGGTGGTGGTGTATTAGTGGTAGCTGTGTTGACTGTGGTGGGGTGGTGTTGGCAGCACAGGTTGTGTTGGCAGTGTGGTAGTAGTGATAGTTGTGTTGGAAGTGGTGGTCGTTTTGGCAGTGGTGGTGTTGTATTAGTGGTGGTTGTGTTGACTGTGGTGAGGTGGTGTTGGAAATACAGGTTGTGTGGGCAGTGTGGTAGTAGTGATAGTTATTTTGGAAGTGATGGTTGTGTTGGAGTGATGGTGGTGATGGTGGTGATGGTGGTGATGGTGGTATTGAACGCGGTGGTTTTCTGTTGGCAGTGGTAGTTGTGTGGAAGTGGTGGTTGTGTTGGCTATTGTGGTTGTGTCGGCTGTTGTGGTTGTTTTGGCAGTGAGGGTTGCGTTTGGAATAGTAGTTGTGTTGGCAGTGGTGGTTGTGTTGGCAGTGGTGGTTGTGTTGGCAGTGGTGGTTGTGTTGGCAGTGGTGGTTGTGTTGGCAGTAGCGGTTGTGGTGATTGTGTTGGCAATCGTGGTTGTGTTGGCAGTGGTGGCTGTGTTGGCAGTGGTGGTTGTGTTTGCAATAGTAGTTGTGTTGGCAGTGGTGGCTGTGTTGGCAGTGGTGGCTGTGTTGGCAATGGTGGTTGTGTTGGCAGTGGTGGTTGTGTTGGCAGTGGTGGCTGTGTTGGCAGTGGTGGCTGTGTTCGCAATGGTGGTTGTGTTGGCAGTGGTGGTTGTGTTTGCAATAGTAGTTGTGTTGGCAGTGGTGGTTGTGTTGGCAGTGGTGGCTGTGTTGGCAGTGGTGGCTGTGTTGGCAATAGTTGTTGTGTTGGCAGTGGTGGCTGTGTTGGCAGTGGTGGTTGTGTTGGCAGTGGTGGCTGTGTTGGCAGTGGTGGCTGTGTTGGCAGTGGTGGCTGTGTTGGCAGTGGTGGCTGTGTTGGCAATGGTGGTTGTGTTGGCAGTGGTGGCTGTGTTGGCGGTGGTGGTTGTGTTGGCAGTGGTGGTTGTGTTGGCTATTGTGGTTGTGTCGGCTGTTGTGGTTGTTTTGGCAGTGGTGGTTGTGTTTGCAATAGTAGTTGTGTTGGCAGTGGTGGTTGTGTTGGCAGTGGTGGTTGTGGAGATTGTGTTGGCAGTGGTGATAGTGTTGGTTATGTTGGCAATGGTGGTTGTGTTGGTTATGTTGGCAATGGTGGTTGTGTTGGTTATGTTGGCAATGGTGGTTGTGTTGGCAATGGTGGTTGTGTTGGCAGTAGTGGTTGTGTTGGCAGTGGTGGTTGTGTTGGCAATGGTGGTAATGATGGCCGTGGTGGTTATGACGGCTGTGGTGGTTGTGTTGGCAGTGGTGGTTGTGTTGGCTGTGGTGGTTATGATGGCTGTGGTGGTTATGCTGGCTGTGGTGGTTATGACGGCTGTGGCTGTTGTGTTGGCAGTGGTTGTTGTGTTGGCAGCGGTGGTTGTGTTGGTAATGATGGCTGTGGTGGTTATGACGGCTGTGGCTGTTGTGTTGGCAGTGGTGGTTGTGTTGGCAATGGTGGTAATGATGGCCGTGGTGGTTATGACGGCTGTGGTGGTTGTGTTGGCAGTGGTGGATGTGTTGGCAGTGGTGGTTGTGTTCATTGTGTTGGCAGTGGAGGTTGTGTTGGCAGTGGTGGCTGTGTTGGCAGTGGTGGTTGTGTTCATTGTGTTGGCAGTGGTGGTTGTGTTGGCAGTGGTGGATGTGTTGGCAGTGGTGGTTGTGGTGATTGTGTTGGCAGTGGTGATAGTGTTGGCAGTGGTGGTTGTGTTGGCAGTGGTGGATGTGTTGGCAGTGGTGGTTGTGGTGATTGTGTTGGCAGTGGTGATTGTGTTGGCAGTGGTGGCTGTGTTTATTGTGTTAGCAGTGGTGATAGTGTTGGCAGTGGTGGTTGTGTTGATTGTGTTGGCAGTGGTGGTTGTGTTGGCAGTGGTGATTGTGTTGGCAGTGGTGGTAGTGTTGGCAGTGGTGGTTGTGTTGGCAGTGGTGGTTGTGTTGGCAGTGGTGGTTGTGTTGGCAGTGGTGGTTGTGTTGGCAGTGGTGGTTGTGTTGGCAGTGGTGGTTGTGTTGGCAGTGGTGGTTGTGTTGGCAGTGGTGGCTGTGTTGGCAGTGGTGGTTGTGGTGATTGTGATGGTTGTGTTGGCAGTGGTGGTAGTGTTGGCAGTGGTGGTTGTGTTGGCAGTGGTGGTTGTGTTGGCAGTGGTGGTTGTGTTGGCAGTGGTGGTTGTGTTGGCAGTGGTGGTTGTGTTGGCAGTGGTGGTTGTGGTGATTGTGATGGTTGTGTTGGCAGTGGTGGTTGTGTTGGCAGTGGTGGTTGTGGTGATTGTGTTGGCAGTGTTGATAGTGTTGGTTATGATAGCAGTGGTGGTTGTGTTGGCAGTGGTGGTTGTGGTGATTGTGGTGGTTATGATAGCAGTGGTGGCTGTGTTGGCAGTGGTGGTTGTGTTGGCAGTGGTGGCTGTGTTGGCAGTGGTGGCTGTGTTGGCAGTGGTGGTTGTGTTGGCAGTGGTGGTTGTGTTGGCAGTGGTGGTTGTGTTGGCAGTTGTTGCTGTGTTGGCAGTGGTGATAATGTTGGTTATGATGGCAGTGGTGGTTGTGGTGATTGTGTTGGCAGTGGTGATAATGTTGGTTATGATAGCAGTGGTGGTTGTGTTGGCAGTGGTGGTTGTGTTGGCAGTGGTGGTTGTGGTGATTGTGTTGGCAGTGGTGATAGTATTGGTTATGATAGCAGTGTGGTTGTGTTGGCAGTGGTAGTTGTGTTGGCAGTGGTGGTTGTGTTGGTTATGATAGCAGTGGCGGTTGTGTTGGCAGTGGTGGTTGTATTGGCAGTGGTGGTTGTGGTGATTGTGTTGGCAGTGGTGGTTGTGGTGATTGTGTTGGCAGTGGTGATAGTGGTGGTTGTGTTGGCAGTGGTGGTTGTGTTGGCAGTGGTAGTTGTGTTGGCAGTGGTGGTTGTGTTGGTGGTGGTGGTTGTGTTGGCAGTGGTGGTTGTGGTGGTTGTGTTAGCAGTGGTGTTAGTGGTGGTTGTGTTGGCAGTGGTGGTTGTGTTGGCAGTGGTAGTTGTGTTAGCAGTGGTGGTTGTGTTGGCAGTGGTGATAGTGGTGGTTGTGTTGGCAGTGGTAGTTGTGTTGGCAGTGGTGGTTGTGTTGGTGGTGGTGGTTGTGTTGGCAGTGGTGGTTGTGGTGGTTGTGTTAGCAGTGGTGATAGTGGTGGTTGAGTTGGCTGTTGTGGTTGTGTATGCAGTGATGATAGTGGTTGTTGTGTTGGCAGTTGTGGTGGTGTTGGCAGTGGTTATATTGGTGGTTGTGTTGGCAGTGGTGGTAGTGATGGTTGTGTTGGCAGTGGTGTTAGTGGTGATTTGGTTGGCAGTTGTGGTTGTGTTGGCAATGGTGGTTGTGTTGGCAGTTGTGTTGGTGTTGGCAGTGGTTATATTGGTGGTTGTGTTGGCAGTGTGGTAGTGATGGTTGTGTTGGCAGTGGTGTTAGTGGTGATTTGGTTGGCAGTTGTGGTTGTGTTGGCAATGGTGGTTGTGTTGGCAGTTGTGGTGGTGTTGGCAGTGGTTTTAGTGGTGATTGTGTTGGCAGTGGTAGAATGGTGGTGTTGGCAATTGTGTTTGTGTTGGCAGTGGTGAAAGTGGTGGCTGTGTTGGCAGTGGTGATAGTGGTGGTTGTGTTGGCAGTGGTGATAGTGGTGATTGTGTTGGCAGTTGTAGAATGGTGGTGTTGGCAATGGTGGTTGTGTTGGCAGTGGTGATAGTGGTGGTTGTGTTTGCAGTGGTGATAGTAGTGGTTGTGTTAGCAGTTGTGGTGGTGTTGGCAGTGATGATAGTGATGGTGGTGTTGGCAGTAGTAGTGGTGGTGGTTGTGTTGCCAGTGTGGTAGTAGTGGTGCTTGTTTTGGCAGTGTGTAGTAGTGGTGCTTGAGTTGGCAGTATGATGGTAGGGATGATTGAGTTGGCGGTGTGGTCGTAGTGGTGGTTGTGTTGGCATTGGTGATAGTGGTGGTTGTGTTGGCAGTGGTAGTACTGGCGGTTGTGTTGGCAGTGTTAGTAATGGTGGTTGTGTTGGCAGTGGTAGTAGTGGTGGTAGTGTTGGCAGTGGTGATAGTGGTGGTTGTGTTGGCAGTGATGATAGTGGTGGTTGTGTTGGAAGTGGTGATTGCGTTGGCAGTGGTAGTACTGGTGGTTGTTTTGGCAGTGTTAGTAATGGTGGTTGTGTTGGCAGTGGTAGTAGTGGTGGTTGTGTTGGCAGTGTGGAAGTAGTGGTGGTTGTGTTGGCAGAGGTAGTAGTGGTGGTTGTGTTGGCAGTGGTAGTAGTGGTGGTTGTGTTGGCAGTGGTAGTAGTGGTGGTTGTGTTGGCAGTTGTAGTAGTCGTGGTTGTTTTGGCAGTGGTAGTAGTGGTGGTTGTGTTGGCGATGTGGTAGTAGTGGTGGTTATGTAGGCAGTATAGCAGTAGTGGTGGGTGTGGTGGCAGTGCGGTAGTAGTGGTGGTTATGTAGGCAATGTTTTAGTAGTGGTGGTTGTGTTGGCAGTGGTAGTAGTGGTTGTTGTGTTGGCGGTGTGGTAGTAATGGTGGTTGTGTCAGCGGTGTGGTGGTAGTGGTGGTTGTGTTGGCAGCGGTGGTCGTGTTGGCAGTGTGGTAGTAGTGGTGGTTATGTAGGCAGTGTGGTATTTGCAGTGGTGGTTGTGTTGGCAGTGGTAGTGGTAGTGGTGGTTGTGTTGGAAGTTGCGGTTGTGTTGGAGTGATGATGTTGGTGTTGTGTTGGCAGTGGTGGTGGTGTTGACAGTGGTGATAGTAGTAGTGGTGGTTGTGTTGGAAGTGGTGGTTGTGCTGACATGGTGGTGGCAGTAGTGGTGGTGTTTACAATGGCGATAGTAGTAGTAGTGGTGGTGTTGGCAGTGGTGGTTATGTTGGAGTGATGGCGGCGGTGGTGGTGGTGGTGGTGTTGGCAGTGATGATTGTGCTGGCATGATGGTGGTTGCAGTGGTTGAGCTGAAAGTGGTGGTTGTGTTAGAAATGATGTTGGTGGTGGGGTGGTGACGTGGGTGGTGGTTGTGTTAGAAATAGTGGTGGTGGTGGTGGTGGTATTGGCATTGGTGGGTATGTTGGCATGGTTTTGGTAGTAGTGGTTGTGTTGGAAGCGGTTGTTGTGTTGGAAAGGGTGGTTGTGTTGGCAGTGGTGGTTGTGTTGGCAATGGTGGTAATGATGGCCGTGGTGGTTATGACGGCTGTGGTGGTTGTGTTGGCAGTGGTGGATGTGTTGGCAGTGGTGGTTGTGTTCATTGTGTTGGCAGTGGAGGTTGTGTTGGCAGTGGTGGCTGTGTTGGCAGTGGTGGTTGTGTTCATTGTGTTGGCAGTGGTGGTTGTGTTGGCAGTGGTGGATGTGTTGGCAGTGGTGGTTGTGGTGATTGTGTTGGCAGTGGTGATAGTGTTGGCAGTGGTGGTTGTGTTGGCAGTGGTGGATGTGTTGGCAGTGGTGGTTGTGGTGATTGTGTTGGCAGTGGTGATTGTGTTGGCAGTGGTGGCTGTGTTTATTGTGTTAGCAGTGGTGATAGTGTTGGCAGTGGTGGTTGTGTTGATTGTGTTGGCAGTGGTGGTTGTGTTGGCAGTGGTGATTGTGTTGGCAGTGGTGGTAGTGTTGGCAGTGGTGGTTGTGTTGGCAGTGGTGGTTGTGTTGGCAGTGGTGGTTGTGTTGGCAGTGGTGGCTGTGTTGGCAGTGGTGGTTGTGTTGGCAGTGGTGGTTGTGTTGGCAGTGGTGGTTGTGTTGGCAGTGGTGGCTGTGTTGGCAGTGGTGGTTGTGGTGATTGTGATGGTTGTGTTGGCAGTGGTGGTAGTGTTGGCAGTGGTGGTTGTGTTGGCAGTGGTGGTTGTGTTGGCAGTGGTGGCTGTCTTGGCAGTGGTGGTTGTGTTGGCAGTGGTGGTTGTGTTGGCAGTGGTGGTTGTGGTGATTGTGATGGTTGTGTTGGCAGTGGTGGTTGTGTTGGCAGTGGTGGTTGTGGTGATTGTGTTGGCAGTGTTGATAGTGTTGGTTATGATAGCAGTGGTGGTTGTGTTGGCAGTGGTGGTTGTGGTGATTGTGGTGGTTATGATAGCAGTGGTGGCTGTGTTGGCAGTGGTGGTTGTGTTGGCAGTGGTGGCTGTGTTGGCAGTGGTGGTTGTGTTGGCAGTGGTGGTTGTGTTGGCAGTGGTGGTTGTGTTGGCAGTGGTGGTTGTGTTGGCAGTGGTGGCTGTGTTGGCAGTGGTGATAATGTTGGTTATGATGGCAGTGGTGGTTGTGGTGATTGTGTTGGCAGTGGTGATAATGTTGGTTATGATAGCAGTGGTGGTTGTGTTGGCAGTGGTGGTTGTGTTGGCAGTGGTGGTTGTGGTGATTGTGTTGGCAGTGGTGATAGTATTGGTTATGATAGCAGTGTGGTTGTGTTGGCAGTGGTAGTTGTGTTGGCAGTGGTGGTTGTGTTGGTTATGATAGCAGTGGCGGTTGTGTTGGCAGTGGTGGTTGTATTGGCAGTGGTGGTTGTGGTGATTGTGTTGGCAGTGGTGGTTGTGGTGATTGTGTTGGCAGTGGTGATAGTGGTGGTTGTGTTGGCAGTGGTGGTTGTGTTGGCAGTGGTAGTTGTGTTGGCAGTGGTGGTTGTGTTGGTGGTGGTGGTTGTGTTGGCAGTGGTGGTTGTGGTGGTTGTGTTAGCAGTGGTGTTAGTGGTGGTTGTGTTGGCAGTGGTGGTTGTGTTGGCAGTGGTAGTTGTGTTAGCAGTGGTGGTTGTGTTGGCAGTGGTGATAGTGGTGGTTGTGTTGGCAGTGGTAGTTGTGTTGGCAGTGGTGGTTGTGTTGGTGGTGGTGGTTGTGTTGGCAGTGGTGATAGTGGTGGTTGTGTTGGCAGTGGTGATAGTGGTGGTTGAGTTGGCTGTTGTGGTTGTGTATGCAGTGATGATAGTGGTTGTTGTGTTGGCAGTTGTGGTGGTGTTGGCAGTGGTTATATTGGTGGTTGTGTTGGCAGTGGTGGTAGTGATGGTTGTGTTGGCAGTGGTGTTAGTGGTGATTTGGTTGGCAGTTGTGGTTGTGTTGGCAATGGTGGTTGTGTTGGCAGTTGTGTTGGTGTTGGCAGTGGTTATATTGGTGGTTGTGTTGGCAGTGTGGTAGTGATGGTTGTGTTGGCAGTGGTGTTAGTGGTGATTTGGTTGGCAGTTGTGGTTGTGTTGGCAATGGTGGTTGTGTTGGCAGTTGTGGTGGTGTTGGCAGTGGTTTTAGTGGTGATTGTGTTGGCAGTGGTAGAATGGTGGTGTTGGCAATTGTGTTTGTGTTGGCAGTGGTGAAAGTGGTGGCTGTGTTGGCAGTGGTGATAGTGGTGGTTGTGTTGGCAGTGGTGATAGTGGTGATTGTGTTGGCAGTTGTAGAATGGTGGTGTTGGCAATGGTGGTTGTGTTGGCAGTGGTGATAGTGGTGGTTGTGTTTGCAGTGGTGATAGTAGTGGTTGTGTTAGCAGTTGTGGTGGTGTTGGCAGTGATGATAGTGATGGTGGTGTTGGCAGTAGTAGTGGTGGTGGTTGTGTTGCCAGTGTGGTAGTAGTGGTGCTTGTTTTGGCAGTGTGTAGTAGTGGTGCTTGAGTTGGCAGTATGATGGTAGGGATGATTGAGTTGGCGGTGTGGTCGTAGTGGTGGTTGTGTTGGCATTGGTGATAGTGGTGGTTGTGTTGGCAGTGGTAGTACTGGCGGTTGTGTTGGCAGTGTTAGTAATGGTGGTTGTGTTGGCAGTGGTAGTAGTGGTGGTAGTGTTGGCAGTGGTGATAGTGGTGGTTGTGTTGGCAGTGATGATAGTGGTGGTTGTGTTGGAAGTGGTGATTGCGTTGGCAGTGGTAGTACTGGTGGTTGTTTTGGCAGTGTTAGTAATGGTGGTTGTGTTGGCAGTGGTAGTAGTGGTGGTTGTGTTGGCAGTGTGGAAGTAGTGGTGGTTGTGTTGGCAGAGGTAGTAGTGGTGGTTGTGTTGGCAGTGGTAGTAGTGGTGGTTGTGTTGGCAGTGGTAGTAGTGGTGGTTGTGTTGGCAGTTGTAGTAGTCGTGGTTGTTTTGGCAGTGGTAGTAGTGGTGGTTGTGTTGGCGATGTGGTAGTAGTGGTGGTTATGTAGGCAGTATAGCAGTAGTGGTGGGTGTGGTGGCAGTGCGGTAGTAGTGGTGGTTATGTAGGCAATGTTTTAGTAGTGGTGGTTGTGTTGGCAGTGGTAGTAGTGGTTGTTGTGTTGGCGGTGTGGTAGTAATGGTGGTTGTGTCAGCGGTGTGGTGGTAGTGGTGGTTGTGTTGGCAGCGGTGGTCGTGTTGGCAGTGTGGTAGTAGTGGTGGTTATGTAGGCAGTGTGGTATTTGCAGTGGTGGTTGTGTTGGCAGTGGTAGTGGTAGTGGTGGTTGTGTTGGAAGTTGCGGTTGTGTTGGAGTGATGATGTTGGTGTTGTGTTGGCAGTGGTGGTGGTGTTGACAGTGGTGATAGTAGTAGTGGTGGTTGTGTTGGAAGTGGTGGTTGTGCTGACATGGTGGTGGCAGTAGTGGTGGTGTTTACAATGGCGATAGTAGTAGTAGTGGTGGTGTTGGCAGTGGTGGTTATGTTGGAGTGATGGCGGCGGTGGTGGTGGTGGTGGTGTTGGCAGTGATGATTGTGCTGGCATGATGGTGGTTGCAGTGGTTGAGCTGAAAGTGGTGGTTGTGTTAGAAATGATGTTGGTGGTGGGGTGGTGACGTGGGTGGTGGTTGTGTTAGAAATAGTGGTGGTGGTGGTGGTGGTATTGGCATTGGTGGGTATGTTGGCATGGTTTTGGTAGTAGTGGTTGTGTTGGAAGCGGTTGTTGTGTTG
>JAWQFJ010007322.1:0-7500 GCA_034096865.1 Theodoxus fluviatilis
TCTCTGATCGTGAGCAGACTTCACCCCCAACAAATACTGATAGACCGTAGAACTCCATTCAATCATTCATTCTCTTTTTCTCCTTCCCTGTTTTTCCTTTTCTCTCTTAATTTTTTACTCCTTTTGTTTGGCGTCCCAATGTGTCTGCTGCTGCTTGGGGTGCACCATCTCTTTCCCTCGACATTTTCTCCTGTTATCCTTGGAAACCTTTTTCATGAAGAATACTGAAAAACTAAAATCTTATTTCCATTTTACAGACCTGGTCGACCGGAAAGTGTGTGGCAATGGCTGGCAGTGAAAACGCAGCGCAAAGCCCGCAATGGTCATGGCCGTGACACTTTCTACTTCCTCCACCACAAACACCACACACGTCACGTGACTAGGGCTAGAACCACGTGACTGTGCCGCCATGGCCAACCTGTCCACGTTCAAGCGGAAGTGGATAGAACGATGGTGCGAGGACGTCGGCACGCACATGCGCAGTGGGAATCTGTGTACTTCCGTGCTGGGTCAGGTGGTGGAAGACCCATGTACGTCCGTGCTTTCTCACAATGGCACGCTCACCATCGCATCCATTTCGGTGGAGGAGAGGACGGGGTTGCAACCCAAAGACATGGACAAGAACAAGGACGAAGAGACGCGCCAAGAGGGACAGCAACGGGGTCCGTCCTCGGGAGTACATTTCAGCCACCATCACCATTATCCCCACCACGACCATCATCATCACCACCACCACCATCATCACCACCATGCTTCACGGCAGAATCATGCTTCATCGGCTGACAACACCAGTTTTCCTGCCGTGCGTTTCACGTACAGCTACCACCAGGTAAATGTTCCAGGCAGCGAGAGTGATTAAGTTGAACTTTTCTTCTTTGAACTGTGCCTTGTAGTCTGATTGAATTTAACATTTGATCTCACCTCCTTGCTGACTGTTTACTTGCAATTCGGCCTGCCTGCTCTCCTGCATATCTACCTTCTGGCCTGACTGTTTGTCTGCCTGCCTGCCGTCCTGCGTGCTTGCCTGCTAGATTATTGTCTGTGTTTGGATGCCAAACTCTCAGTGTGTTACCTACAACCTGGTCTATGTTTTTCAATGAAAAGTGACTTACCTACTTCAACTCCTGCCTTTGCGTTTGTCCTAGAATTATTTCCCTTATCTCCCTGTTTGAATGCAAAGTTTGTCAGCTGACTTCATCCAGAGCGAGTGTAGCTTCCATGAAAAGCTGCGATTGCGATACACGTGCCGATAAAACATATTTGCATACTCGTGGCATGTGTGCTACTGATGACGTTGGAGTTCATGTCCTTAAATAGAAATGTTGTGTCTGGACTGTATGTTCTCGTCAATGCAAGGATAACGGGACGTCATTTTCTCCATGCTTGTACTCGATCTTGGGATTTCTATGAAAACTGTGGTACCTAGTTGTGACTCTCCACCTCAAAATGAGACGCGAGTCGCCTGTTGGAAATGTTTAACAAAGCATGCGGTCCTCATGGGGAGGACATGTTTCTTTCCAGCAATGTAAACATATTGACGATAAGGGAGATAGTGGCAAAGTTATAGGCTACCGGAAACTAATGCCCACTGGTACAAAGTTTTGAGAACGAGTATTTTAAAATTCTAAACAATTTTTAGGCAACGCAGTTGCGATTATAGTCGTTATTTTGAATGAAGTACCTGTACATCGGCTGACAAGCTCGAAGGCTGCCAACGGAATGCTCAGAAAAGATGATTTGGGAGAATGATGATATTCTCTGTGCTTGTTCAGTACGTGGCTCATGTGTTTGTCGCGGACCAAGAACCGTTTTTTCGACAAAAGTTTCATTACTGATTCGGTAGGTTAAGGCCAGTTGTCGGAAAATAAACACACAATGAAATAACTTCACAGAAATGCGATATTGTGGTACATTCAAGTGGATGGTGCCTCCAGAACTATCAATACATTAATATTGACGTGCCTTACCTCTCTCACTCTATTTTGCATTTGCCTCGCAGTGAGGTTAGGTGACTTCCATCTTGTTTTGTGCTGAAGGATCACATTATGGAGTACTGTCTCAGGAGTGATCTTTCTATGCGCTTTCATATGCGTTTGTATTTTCTTATGTGTGTGTGTGTGTTGGTTTGTGTGTGTGTGCGCGCGCACGCATGTGCGTGCGTGCGTTCGTGCGTGCATGCATGTGTGCGCGCGTGTGTGTGCATGTGCGTGCGTGTATGCGTGCATGTGTGTGCGCGTGTGTGTGTGTGCGCGCGCGTGTGTGTGTGTATGTGTGTGTGTGTGTGTGTACACGTGCATTGCAATTAGCCTTTTGTGTAATCTTCAGCCTTATCTATGAGCTTTTGGTTTGTCACTGCGTATTTATGATACCCGTACAACATCTAGGGTGCGTTTCTGGAAAAGACTTCTCTTCTGCATTACTTCGGCCGAGTTGAATGGAAACTATAATTATCTCCCTTGGTAGCAAATCTTAGTCGTTGGCCTTATGTCTGTTTTAGTGTCTCTCTGTTTGCACACCATTTCGCGTTTTATCCGTTCATACATTCATCGATCAATATACACAACCATCCAACAATCTGTTCATCGTCCATTCCTCCATCCAGCATGCTTTCTGTTGCATCATTTGTCCGCCCGACTGTGTCTGCATGTGCATTCGTGTGTTTCTCTCTGTCCACGTGTCACTTTCTTTGTTTGTCCGTTTGTTTGTCTTTGCGTGCGCTCGTATGAGTGTGATTGTGTGTGTATATGTGTGTGTGTGTGCGTGCGTGCTTGCGTGTGTGTGTGTGTGTGTGTGTGTGTGTGTTTATATGTGTGTGTGTTTGTGTGTTGGCGTGTGTGTGCGCGCATGTGTGATCGTTGATTTTCTCCACATGTGTCTGTTTCTGCCTGACTGTGTATCCTTCTAATAATCTACCTGAATGATTTCATCTGTTTTTATCTGCATGTGCGCGGGTGTATGTGTGTTTGTCCGCTTGTTTGCCTATTCATATGTCGGTCTGTCTGGCTGCATGAATATCTCTGTCGGTCCATCTGTATGTATCTCTCCCATTCTCTCTGTCTGCTTGTTCGTCCTTCCGTCTGATAGTCTGTTGATTTTAACTGAGTCCTTCCGTATCGAATGTATCCCAACATGCGTTCTGCCTGTGGCTGCAGGAGCAGAGGAGGAAAATAGACCGCCTGGTGCAAGGGCTTCCCGTCCTGCCATCCACGCACACCCCTTCGGGCCACTGGGCTGCAGTCAAGACCAGCAGGGAGGACCAGGAGGCGGTCATCATGGTGCAGGTAGAGGAATCCGTTCCCCGAGGTGGAACGGGCAAAGGGGCGCGGAGGGTGGAGGTGGGTAGTGGGGACAGCCGAGGACATGAGCGCTCCAGGACGGCACCCTTTCGCACCAACCGTCCCCGCTTTTCGGACGGCGTCGTGTCGACGCAAGTGGAGCCCCCACCCAAGCCCTTGCCTACGCAGCCCACCGCTATCCCGGCAGCCCCCGTCAAGCAGGGATCGCAGGAGGACGCGCCCAGCGCCCCCAGGGTGAAGACTGCCCCCCAAGGCAAGGAAGCCGCAGCTCACCCCATGCAGAGGAGTCCCAACTTGATCCGCGCGCGTCGGAGGCTGCTGGCCAAAAGAAGCGCACTTGCTGCCTCTGCTGATCCACGCCACGGCCCGCTGCAGAACGGCTGGTTGCTCCAAGACGAGTTCGACTGGTGATCAGTCCCTAAGTGGCTACAGGTAGAGAAAGAGCGAATACTGCAAAGTAATGTGCGACTTGATCTGTGAAACTGTCTCAAGTTGCAAACGGATGACTTACTGACTCAAAGTTCTCAACGTTTGTGTTGCTGAGATGTCTTGTCGATTATATCGCCCCGTCATACGATGCTGAACCTTGGGTTCCAGGTGCAAATCTTCATAGAAGAGTGCAGCAGCAACAGATAGGTTCTCTGATGATCTTGAAGGCCTCGTGCAAAGATCAAGTTGCCAACGACGCATCCCATATTCCATGCCAGGAACTCTACTGACTATCCAAGGAATGGCAGACAATGGCTGCGTCTTTTAGTCGTTTGGCTTGCCATCATCTTGCAGAGTGTTAAAAGGAAAGGAAAGGGGACGAAGAAATAAAAAACCGAAAGGAAGACACGATTAAAAAAACACGGTGAAGTATTCCAGTTATCAGGCTGAGAGTGGGCAGAGCTTGAGTTTGCAATTCAAAGATGCGAAGATGTACCATCTAACAGAGATGTAGCAGAGGCACTCATGGAGTCTCCGGAAATTTTTCCAGACGATTTGTTTCCTCTTGTGGAAGAGTTGCAGATTTCGAAAATGGTGCCGAGAATGCCTCAAGAGCGTGGCATATATATTTTTTCCCCGTTTGGAGAAGGTGTGAGTCAGATGCCGACAAAACCCCTATATGACGTTGAGTAGATAGTCTGTTTGTATTGGGACTATCACGAGAGTCAAATGTTGTGACAGAAATGACAGCGGCAGTTTTATTAACGAAGATGTTGATTCTGACTAATGAGGATTACCAATTGGGAGCTGAGCAATCAAACCAAAAAGCATAGATCGTCATCAACAAAATGCATCAAAAGACGAATATATATTCGTTTTAAGATCATTCGCGTTTCAACAGAGCAGTGAAAGATCTTTCCAGCTCTCAACACATGAAATGTTTTCCATCTTTGCCACCGGACCTGTTCCCTGGGAACGCGATGTGGAACAAGAATCTGTTTCAAAAACAATGGATTCCTAAGTAGCCTTGCTGAATGTCGTCCAAAAGATGACCTGCCATAGTATACAGGAAAGCAATGCCTCAGTATTCTATGTGACCTAAACTACATGTAGTTTGCAACTAAACATCCTGACAGATTGGCGTTTGTCCTTATCAAATCAGTACAGGAGTGGTATTTATAAACATATAACCAAGGCTATCTGAGAAACAATGCTGATAGCAAAATATATAATTTTTACTGTGATGGACACAGACAGATGTTCACCAGCAGGCCGAGCATTTAGTGCGGCTGCGGAGAAATATTTCTAGTCCAAAGAAGAAGTGTCTTTATGCAGACGAATGACTTGGGCAAAAAACAAGGATGTTATGACTCAGGAAAATACTGTCAAAAAGAGAACGTGTTTATCCCTCCAGGTTTACTGGAGGTCCTACAGACTTTATTAGTCTGTCTGTGTGTGTGTGTGTCTGTCTGTCCCGACTCCACGGCCTATATCTCAAAAACTACTGGACGGATTTCCTTGAGATTTTGCACACTGACTGGAAGTTAGGTCCGATTCAATATTATCAAATTTTCAGAATCGAGGTTTGAAAAGAAAGTGACTTTTTTACATTTTGGTGTTTCAATGAAAACGATTCAACAGACTCCATTTTGCAAAATCTGTGACGTTATCATTTGACGTCGAATAACGTGACGTCATTTGCGAGGAGATTTTTGAAGGAGGGTGAATAGAATAGAATAGAATAGAATTCTTCGGCTTGCTTAGGCGTCCAGGGCCTATCGCCGATTCTGGTAGTTCTCTGGCTGTATTTTTATTGTTCTTGGCCCGTATTCACGACGGCGATTTATCTTTTTAACACTCGATTTATCTCCTATCCCCGATTTATCTTGACTTCGGTTTAAATTCTCCTATTCATGACGGCGATTTAGCCCTAAACTCGCGTCAAAGCAGAGTGTTAAACTATTCTCCCGAAGTCGGCAAGATAAATAGATAAACCGGGGTTATCGAGAGAGGCAAGATGGCAGCGATTGTGCTTAAGAAACGAATTCATGACAATCTGTTAAGGAAAAACCGAGTATTCCGAGACCGAAGGCACCCGTTAGAAGTATTTAATGATGAAGAGGTGTTCAGAAAGTTTCGATTCCATCGAAAGGAAATCTTGGCCATCACCAACGAGATCCATAAAGAAATCAGTCGAACCCAGAATTATTCAAAGGCACAGCAACCGAAAGAATGACGTCGTCAGGCACTTATGACGCTATCACGCATTTTGCACGTGTTAACTCTACACATTCTTGTGTGTGTGTGTGTGTGTGTGTGTGTGTGTGTGTGTGTGTGTGTCTGTCTGTCTGTCTGTCTGTCCGACTCCACGGCTTATATCTCAAAAACTACTGGACGGATTTCCTTGAGATTTTGCACACTAACTGGAAGTTAGGTCCGATTGAATGTATCAAATTTTCAGAATCGAGGCTTGAAGAGAAAGTGGTCAAACTCTTTTCCTACGTTCACAAAACAACATTTGGCTTCTTTGTATGATGAACGTCTACCAGCAGACGCAAAAAAGCGATACTACGCTGTGTTGGCGTCAAATTCATTCCATTTGTGAAACCGGTAAAGTATATGTACCATCTTACATCTAGATCGTTGCCTTCGCTGGTTAAAAGCCTGGAATCGCCCAGCGAACTAACTGAATGTCGACACAATCACGCGGCACTGTTGTACATTTGCAGTCAACGTAAGATCTCGTACGACGATTTGATTCAAGGCCTAGTGCTAATTGTTTTGATGGTCTGGTCTCAGTGTCACAAAAATATGATGATTTAATCAATCCCTGACCCGGAAATGTTGGGGACAACGACCATTTCAGCGTAATGACATCGAGTCAAACAGAGTTATCTTTCCTACTTCAGCAAAACGCTTCGATATATGTTGAACCTCTACCAGCAGACGCCAAAATGCGATACTACGAAAAGAATATTGACGTTGATGGGTTAGATCCGTATGAAATACCAAACAGTTCATGCTATCATCCATTTTTCTACAATTTACAGTGCAAAATACGAACCACGAGGGTTTATGACAAGGTCGTTATAAATGCTTCACATACCTACAAGTTTACAATGGCACAGTTGGTAGAGCATTGGGCTCTTGGTCATGCATGACCAGGTTCGATTCTGCACTGAAACTTTTTTTCTCTCTCTTTTTTCGAGGGGTTGTGGGTTCGAACCCGACCTGGTTTTTTGTGTTTGTGTGTGTGTGCGTTTTTTCCTCCTCTTTTCTCGGAGGCTGCGGGTTCGAACCCGATCTTCTTTTTTTTCTCCAAAACCTGGAGGTTCAGCGCCAGCGGTTTTTATTCTCAGAGGTTTATGTGAGCGCATGCAATGATGAGTATCTTTTACCGTTGTGTCATCTGCATCCTCCGTCATTATTGTGTATTGTTCTCGGTGATCAGTAACTTCCAATACATCTTTAAATATCTGTGATATGCATGCAAATTGACTTGAGGAAACTATCATCTTAGGCAGGTTGAGTAGATTCAGACACATTATGATATTTTTTCGAATGAGACATTGTGATGGAATGAAGCAGAAAACGTGAGCACTCGTGTTCTATGTGTCTGTGGGATTATTTCCCTTTACCTCTGTTCATGACAAGGAGGTTTAACACAACGCGACCAAGCGTCACAAAGGACGTCTCCAGATTCCCGTATGGTACTCTGCAGGCCAGGACACAGTCGCGATTTGAACAATAAACAAATGTCATCGCCTTGCTACAC
>JAWQFJ010007322.1:12500-17982 GCA_034096865.1 Theodoxus fluviatilis
TTTCTTCAACTAAGTTTTTCATTGCAGTGTTTATTTCAATAGTTGGAACTTCCAGAATGTTCCGGTTACCGACATATTTTCATGCCACTGGAAAGCTTAAACTCTCAGATTCAAAATGATGTCAATAACAAAGAAAGAAAGAAAAAAGAAAGGAAGAGAAAAAACCCACTTATGACCTGTTCTGTGGTGCTCAGACACGTACGTGTAGCAAGGCGATGACATTTGTTTATTGTTCAAATCGCGACTGTGTCCTGGCCTGCAGAGTACCATACGGGAATCTGGAGACGTCCTTTGTGACGCTTGGTCGCGTTGTGTTAAACCTCCTTGTCATGAACAGAGGTAAAGGGAAATAATCCCACAGACACATAGAACACGAGTGCTCACGTTTTCTGCTTCATTCCATCACAATGTCTCATTCGAAAAAATATCATAATGTGTCTGAATCTACTCAACCTGCCTAAGATGATAGTTTCCTCAAGTCAATTTGCATGCATATCACAGATATTTAAAGATGTATTGGAAGTTACTGATCACCGAGAACAATACACAATAATGACGGAGGATGCAGATGACACAACGGTAAAAGATACTCATCATTGCATGCGCTCACATAAACCTCTGAGAATAAAAACCGCTGGCGCTGAACCTCCAGGTTTTGGAGAAAAAAAAGAAGATCGGGTTCGAACCCGCAGCCTCCGAGAAAAGAGGAGGAAAAAACGCACACACACACAAACACAAAAAACCAGGTCGGGTTCGAACCCACAACCCCTCGAAAAAAGAGAGAGAAAAAAAGTTTCAGTGCAGAATCGAACCTGGTCATGCATGACCAAGAGCCCAATGCTCTACCAACTGTGCCATTGTAAACTTGTAGGTATGTGAAGCATTTATAACGACCTTGTCATAAACCCTCGTGGTTCGTATTTTGCACTGTAAATTGTAGAAAAATGGATGATAGCATGAACTGTTTGGTATTTCATACGGATCTAACCCATCAACGTCAATATTCTTTTCGTAGTATCGCATTTTGGCGTCTGCTGGTAGAGGTTCAACATATATCGAAGCGTTTTGCTGAAGTAGGAAAGATAACTCTGTTTGACTCGATGTCATTACGCTGAAATGGTCGTTGTCCCCAACATTTCCGGGTCAGGGATTGATTAAATCATCATATTTTTGTGACACTGAGACCAGACCATCAAAACAATTAGCACTAGGCCTTGAATCAAATCGTCGTACGAGATCTTACGTTGACTGCAAATGTACAACAGTGCCGCGTGATTGTGTCGACATTCAGTTAGTTCGCTGGGCGATTCCAGGCTTTTAACCAGCGAAGGCAACGATCTAGATGTAAGATGGTACATATACTTTACCGGTTTCACAAATGGAATGAATTTGACGCCAACACAGCGTAGTATCGCTTTTTTGCGTCTGCTGGTAGACGTTCATCATACAAAGAAGCCAAATGTTGTTTTGTGAACGTAGGAAAAGAGTTTGACCACTTTCTCTTCAAGCCTCGATTCTGAAAATTTGATACATTCAATCGGACCTAACTTCCAGTTAGTGTGCAAAATCTCAAGGAAATCCGTCCAGTAGTTTTTGAGATATAAGCCGTGGAGTCGGGACAGACAGACAGACAGACAGACACACACACACACACACACACACACACACACACACACACACACAAGAATGTGTAGAGTTAACACGTGCAAAATGCGTGATAGCGTCATAAGTGCCTGACGACGTCATTCTTTCGGTTGCTGTGCCTTTGAATAATTCTGGGTTCGACTGATTTCTTTATGGATCTCGTTGGTGATGGCCAAGATTTCCTTTCGATGGAATCGAAACTTTCTGAACACCTCTTCATCATTAAATACTTCTAACGGGTGCCTTCGGTCTCGGAATACTCGGTTTTTCCTTAACAGATTGTCATGAATTCGTTTCTTAAGCACAATCGCTGCCATCTTGCCTCTCTCGATAACCCCGGTTTATCTATTTATCTTGCCGACTTCGGGAGAATAGTTTAACACTCTGCTTTGACGCGAGTTTAGGGCTAAATCGCCGTCATGAATAGGAGAATTTAAACCGAAGTCAAGATAAATCGGGGATAGGAGATAAATCGAGTGTTAAAAAGATAAATCGCCGTCGTGAATACGGGCCAAGAACAATAAAAATACAGCCAGAGAACTACCAGAATCGGCGATAGGCCCTGGACGCCTAAGCAAGCCGAAGAATTCTATTCTATTCTATTCTATTCACCCTCCTTCAAAAATCTCCTCGCAAATGACGTGACATTATTCGACGTCAAATGATAACGTCACAGATTTTGCAAAATGGAGTCTGTTGAATCGTTTTCATTGAAACACCAAAATGTAAAAAAGTCACTTTCTTTTCAAACCTCGATTCTGAAAATTTGATAATATTGAATCGGACCTAACTTCCAGTCAGTGTGCAAAATCTCAAGGAAATGCGTCCAGTAGTTTTTGAGATATAGGCCGTGGAGTCGGGACAGACAGACACACACACACACAGACAGACTAATAAAGTCTGTAGGACCTCCAGTAAACCTGGAGGGATAAACACGTTCTCTTTTTGACAGTATTTTCCTGAGTCATAACATCCTTGTTTTTTGCCCAAGTCATTCGTCTGCATAAAGACACTTCTTCTTTGGACTAGAAATATTTCTCCGCAGCCGCACTAAATGCTCGGCCTGCTGGTGAACATCTGTCTGTGTCCATCACAGTAAAAATTATATATTTTGCTATCAGCATTGTTTCTCAGATAGCCTTGGTTATATGTTTATAAATACCACTCCTGTACTGATTTGATAAGGACAAACGCCAATCTGTCAGGATGTTTAGTTGCAAACTACATGTAGTTTAGGTCACATAGAATACTGAGGCATTGCTTTCCTGTATACTATGGCAGGTCATCTTTTGGACGACATTCAGCAAGGCTACTTAGGAATCCATTGTTTTTGAAACAGATTCTTGTTCCACATCGCGTTCCCAGGGAACAGGTCCGGTGGCAAAGATGGAAAACATTTCATGTGTTGAGAGCTGGAAAGATCTTTCACTGCTCTGTTGAAACGCGAATGATCTTAAAACGAATATATATTCGTCTTTTGATGCATTTTGTTGATGACGATCTATGCTTTTTGGTTTGATTGCTCAGCTCCCAATTGGTAATCCTCATTAGTCAGAATCAACATCTTCGTTAATAAAACTGCCGCTGTCATTTCTGTCACAACATTTGACTCTCGTGATAGTCCCAATACAAACAGACTATCTACTCAACGTCATATAGGGGTTTTGTCGGCATCTGACTCACACCTTCTCCAAACGGGGAAAAAATATATATGCCACGCTCTTGAGGCATTCTCGGCACCATTTTCGAAATCTGCAACTCTTCCACAAGAGGAAACAAATCGTCTGGAAAAATTTCCGGAGACTCCATGAGTGCCTCTGCTACATCTCTGTTAGATGGTACATCTTCGCATCTTTGAATTGCAAACTCAAGCTCTGCCCACTCTCAGCCTGATAACTGGAATACTTCATCGTGTATTTTAATCGTGTCTTCCTTTCGGTTTTTCATTTCTACGTCCCATTTCCTTTCCTTTTAACACTCTCTGCAAGATGGTGCCAAGCCAAACGACTAAAAGACGCAGCCATTGTCTGCCATTCCTTGGATAGTCGGTAGAGTTCATGGCGTTAAATATGGGACGCGTCGTTGGCAATGTGATATTTGCACGAGGCCTTCAAGATCATCAGAGAACCTATCTGTTGCTGCTGCATTCTTCTATGAAGATTTGCACCTGGAACCCAAGGTTCAGCATCGTATGACGGGCGATATTATCGACAAGGCATCTCAGCAACACAAACGTTGAGAACTTTGAGTTAGTAAGTCATCCGTTTCCAACTTGCGACAGTTGCACAGATCAAGCCGCACATTACTTTGCAGTATTCGCTCTTTCTCTCCCTGTAGCCACTTAGGGACTGATCACCAGTCGAACTCGTCTTGGAGCAACCAGCCGTTCTGCAGCGGGCCGTGGCGTGGATCAGCAGAGGCAGCAAGTGCGCTTCTTTTGGCCAGCAGCCTCCGACGCGCGCGGATCAAGTTGGGACTCCTCTGCATGGGGTGAGCTGCGGCTTTCTTGCCGTGGGGGGCAGTCTTCACCCTGGTAGCGCTGGGCGCGTCCTCCTGCGATCCCTGCTTGACGGGGGCTGACGGGATAGCGGTGGGCTGCGTGGGCAAGGGCTTGGGTGGGGGTTCCACTTGCGCCGACACGACGCCGTAGGAAAAGAGCGGATGGTTGGCGCGAAGGGGTGGCGTCCTGGAGCGCTCATGTCCTCGGCTGTCCCCACTACCCACCTCCACCCTCCGCGCCCCTTTGCCCGTTCCACTTCGGGGAACGGGTTCCTCTACCTGCACCATGATGACCGCCTCCCGGTCCTCCCTGCTGGTCTTGACTGCAGCCCGGTGGCCCGGAGAGGTGTGTGCGGATGGCAGGACGGGAAGCCCTTGCACCAGGCGGTCTATTTTCCTCCTCTGCTCCTGCAGCCACAGGCAGAACGCATGTTGGGATAGAGTCGATACGGAAGGACTCAGTTTAAATCAACAGACTGTCAGACGGAAGGACGAACAAGCAGACAGAGAGAATGGGAGAGATACATACTGATGGACCGACAGAGATATTCATACAGCCAGACAGACCGACATATGGATAGGCAAACAAGCGGACAAACACATATACACGCGCGCACATGCAGATACAAACAGATAAAATCATACAGGTAGATTAATAGAAGGATATACAGTCAGGCAGAAACAGACATATGTGGAGAAAATCAACGATCCCACACACACGCACACATACAAACACACACATACACACACACACACACACACACACGCACGCACGCACGCACGCACGCACACACACACACATATACACACACAATCACACTCATACGAGCGCACGCAAAGACAAACGGACAGACAAAGAAAGTGACACGTGGACAGAGAGAAACACACGGATGCACATGCAGACACAGTCGGGCGGACAAATGATGAAACAGAAAGCATGCTGGATGGAGGAATGGACGATGAACAGATTGTTGGATGGTTGTGTATATTGATAGATGGATGTATGAATGGATAAAACGAGAAATGGTGTGCAAACAAAGAGACACTAAAACAGACATAAGGCCAACGACTAAGATTTGCTTCCAAGGGAGATAATTATAGTTTCCATTCATCTCGGCCGGATAATGCAGAAGAGAAGTCTTTTCCAGAAACGCACCCTAGATGTTGTACGGGTATCATAAATACGCAGTGACGAACCAAAGCTCATAGATATGACTGAACATTACACAAAAGGCTAACTGGAATGCACGTGTACACACACACACACACATACACACACGCGCGCGCGCACACACACACACGCGCGCACACACATGCACGCAAGCACGCACGCACATGC